>CAWUHW010000003.1:5406120-5578443 GCA_963922195.1 Panagrolaimus sp. PS1159
AAGCAGTGGTATCAACGCAGAGTACTTACTTTTATCGTATGCAGCGACACGAAATGGAATAATTTCAAGATTTGGTAAACCAGGCGCCATTGTTAATACCTAAAAAAGAAAATATGCAATAACATAAAAAGAAGAAAAAAAGATAAATTTCATACCTTTGAGCCATGTGTAGGATCATAAAGATAGTCACCAGTATCTGGATCTTGAATTCCTGCAGGATCACGTCCAACAATATATGTATTTATGCCAGCAGCTAATCTTGCACGAGCATGCCATTGAACTTCTGTTGGACCTGCATACAACATTGGAGATGGAAATATTGCAAGAACAGTCCATTTTGGATCCAAAACACCTTCTTCCATAACAGCTTTATGTTGTTCAATTCGAACTTCAAGTGGTACATCATCATCTTTTGTCCAACCACCCAAAGGATGCAAAAGAAGCATTGGATTTTTGTATTTTTTAAGAAGTTTTTCACGTGTATCTTGCATTAATAAAGCATGTCCATTATGAATAGGATTACGAAGTTGAAAAGCGAATACAGAATCACAACCAGCATCAGAAAAGATTTTTCGTAATTCTAATGGAGTTTTACGATATTGATCAAGGCCATCATTGTATGTAATTCGATCAAAAACTTTTAAATCACCACCAATAATCCAATCTCCACTTTCCATAATCATTTTAACAGTTGGATGACGTTCATCTGCAGTAGCAAATTGTCGATGAACACGTTCACGTTTACGATGTGGATATACTTCAATATCTTCTAATACAGCAATTAATTGACCATTAAAAGTTAGACGAACATATTTTGAGAGATTTTTATCAATGTTTGATCTTTCAACACCTTCTCCAACTTTTAATGCTTCTTTAATCTTTTCATCAATTGGAAGGACAATAGGAATTGATTGAGAAATTGATTCATCATAAAATGGATATGAATCATTAAAAAGTCCAGATTGTTCATCATTTTCTTCCAAAGTTTCACCAGGAATTTTACATTTCTTTTTAAGATCATAAATTTGACCATAATGAAGACATTGAAGATATTGTCGTTCGCCTGGAACCTGGAAGTGGTGTGGCCCATCCTTCTGCCAATACTTGAAGCCATTGTAAATCCACCAATGACATAGAAATTTGTGGAGAATTTTCTGTTGCTTTTTTAAGTTCAGCATTTTCTTTATCATTATTGAGAAAAAGTTCTCGAACTGATGAACCACAAAGTTTATGCATTGCTTTTTCAGGTAAAATACCTTTTTCATAAAGCATTTGAAGTACATGTTGCACACATTCGGTTTCATTTGTAAATGCTGCATTTAAGACAAGATCAGGATTTGTTGGTTCTTCATAGGCAGAATCAATACCAGTAAAACTTTTAACTTCTCCAGCTCGAGCTTTTTTGTACAATTCTAAAATATATTTTTGTTATATAAATACAAAAAAAAATTATTGTATAAATGGCTTACTTTTGGGATCACGAGATTCACAAACTTCTAATGGTGTATTGACATAAATTTCAAAAAATGGAAGTGATTCAGATTCATGAGTTCGACGAGCTTCTTCTCGATCATTACGATATGGTGAAATAAATGATGAAAGGGTTATAACTCCCATATCGGCAAATAATTTTGATACTTCTGCAACACGACGAATATTTTCTGTTCTTTCATGACTTGAAAATCCAAGATTTTTGCATAAACCATGTCGAACATTATCACCATCAAGGCCAAATGCAGGAATTCCTAACTGAAATTGTTTTTAGTGTATGATTTTTCTGTTGTTTTTGTTTATTAGAATTTTTTGCATCCGAGTATAATAGGTATTTATCAAAGTTATAACCCAAGAAAGATATTTTATGAATATTTTTTTTAAATGTACGGTAGTGTTTGTTTTAATTTAATGTCACAAAAGTGACAAACCTGAGTAAGTGTTTTTTCAAGAGCAAAAGAAATTGTTGTTTTTCCAGCACCTGAGAGGCCTGTAAACCAAATAGTGCATCCTCGGAAACCTTTGTGCTGACCCAAAATAGCAGCACGTTGGTCACGTCCAACTTTATGTTGTTGAAACGTTACATTTGTTGCAGCGTCAGCAAAAGACTGAAAAGGTGTTTCATTAAAAGTTAGTGTTCAAAAAGATCAAAGTCTAAAAAAATTCATTAAACACACCAGACATTTGCTGATAAAAGAATCCATTTTTGTCGTTTTAGTTTTTAGGAAAAAAACGTCTGAGCAGTGAATGAAAGGTTTTTGATAAATGATATTTTTAAAATTTTGTAAAGCAAGAAAAACGTAAAATTTAATTGTTTTTATTTTTATGTATTGCAAAAGGAGACATCCGGTGTAATTAAATATTTTGACACCTCCTTTTATCGTATTTATAAAAACTGGGTCCAGGTGTGTTTGCTTTTTTGGAACAAAGAAATAAAAGGTGAATGAACAAACTCACAGGTAATCTCATCCGTTTCCTCGGTGTAAGATTTATAAAATTTTCATTCTCGGCTAAAGGTGTTGAAGACTGAACAAACATAATTGTATGAGTGCGGGTAAAACCTTTGTCAATAATTAAAAGGGGTTCAAGGGGAACAAGTGGTTCAACTTCTCCGGTGTAACAAGGTTCTAAAAGAATAAAAAATGTGTTTTTAAAAAAGTTTTAAAAAAGAAAAAGTAAAAATTTGAGACAAAAATTGAAATAATACTTTCACGGATTAAGGCGGCGCGTAAAAATGTATCTCTTTAATCGTATACAAAAAAAATCTCCTGCTTTAGTTATTAATAAATTTCAGTTTTTGTTCAGAGAATTTCAACAACGGATAACTAAAAAATAATAAAAAGAACGAAAAAAAATTTAATTGCCAAACTGAGAATGTCTCATGAAATTGTCAGATAAAATCATTAAAATTTAAAACATGTTAATGGAAGAGATAAGAAATTAGAGTTATCTAAAAACAATTGTTAAACGTACGTTTATTTTTTTTATCTAAAGCAATGCAAAAAAGAAATTAAGAACGGCACTCATCAAAGAAAATTTAATGCAAATGCATGTATTGGCTTTTGAAAAGAGGAAGCCGGATTCGTTCCGAGACCGTTGCATTCGACAGCGATGAGAAAAAAAAGATGTTCAACGCTTAAACGAATGCTTTTCTCTAGAAATTTTTCGTCAATTTATTTATTTTTTTAAAAGCATATTTTTGAATTTATAATTAAAAAAAAGATTGTTTACATTTCAAAAAATTGCGCATATTTTCTATTTAACAAAAGCTTTTAGCAGAACGATAAAATGACGTACCGTTTATATTTAATTTTAGAGGTTGAAAAAGGTTTAAATTTTGATTTGATGCTGATTTTACCATAATATATTTTGAATTTAAATTAAAACAACGACATTGAAAAATATAATGAAAAAAAAGGAAATTACAAAATAACAGATAAAATTTGACATACGCTTAAGAGAGAGATTGCAATTAAGATATGAAAAAAATGGAGGTAAAAAGATGAGGAACAAAAAGAGAGAAAAAATGGGAAAGTATTAAAGAAATCACGTGAAATGAATGAATTCAATAATGATTAAATGTGGGAAATAATTTAAATTTGGTGATTTTTCAGAAAAAATCGATAATTAAACAAATTGTGGAACAATTGCCGAATAGTGGATGGATTTTTTTCAATAGTAAAATTTGCATAAAATACAGGAAAAAATACTTTGAAAAAAATCCATCCACTATCCAGCAATTATACCAATTGTTTAAACAAGAGGGTCATTGTTTTTTGCTTACTACGATTCCAAAATATCAGTAATACTTTTTTTGAAATAATCATAAAAAAAGAAGTGGGATAATAGCGTTGTAATTTTAAGATTATCCTCCGCAAACTTTATAATTACCATAATAACAGGAAAAAGGAAGCAACGTGAAGAACTTTATTCCCTCACAGGAAGGATGTATATTATTTTTAAATTTTTCTGACATCTTTTATAACAATTTTTTTCGCAATGTCATGTTAATAAAAAAAACAGTAAAATAATTAATAACGCATGGAAAGCAATGGGTGGCCTCATGTCTGACAGCCAAAACCCAGGTTTTTTTTATGGGTTTCGGTGATGCGCTGTAATAAGGCCAAAAGTTAATGCATTTACTTTTGAAATGATTTGAATTACACATAATTGCTCGGGCGTCAATAAAAAATGATAAAAGTGAAATTCCTTTCTTTGATAAAACAAAATTAATACAGTAATAGAAATCGGGTCCTTCATTTTGATTAATGTTGGGTCCTCTTTTTTAAAAAAACAACTATAAAAAATATAATAATGTCTGACAGTTGCACTTTGTCTGATATAATTTTATTAATCGCTATCAAAACAGGAACAGAATGAAATAGAAAAAATCAAAAAAATTTATTTGACAAATGACAATTTTTGAATGATGCATTTTTTACTGTTAAACGTTTTAAAGGTGCCTCCGCTTTTGTTATCTATTTGATGAGTTTCACTATACCTAAAAAGGATGAATAACTTGTAAACATTAAGAAAAAAAATGTTTATATTTTTTGTATTTTTTTCACACAAAACTTGAGACATTTTTTGGTTGCCTAACTTATAATTTAATTTTAATGCCATTTTTGTAATATTTAGAATGTCTAAAATGAAATATTGAAACAACTACGGTATTTATTCGCATAACATTTGATAAAAAATGTTAACATGCGTTAAACGTTAAAAAGGTTGTTGACAATGTGGTTGTCATAACGAAAGACCTCTCATTTCTCTCGATTTCTAGGAAATTGAAAATTCACTACAAAGTTTTAAAATTTTTACATTTAAGTGAAAGTAGTTTTAGCATGGAAATATTAAAAACATGGATTATGAGTTGTTTTTTTTTACATGTTTTATACAGTGATGAGAAATGCGGCCGGCCGCGGCCGGTATTTTTGGCAAAATTCTTTGTTTTTCGCCTTATAAAATTAAAAACAGAGCGGTCGGCCGCACTTTTCGGCCGGATTTCTCATCCCTGGTTTTATATCAAACTAATCTATTTCTTCTATATTAGAAGGCGATTATCCGTTAAACAGCAATGAAAACCAAAAATTTGTTTTTCGATAGTAAACGAGAAGTCTCCATTTGAAAATCCTAAAATGATGATTAAGTTTGTGATATGTGTAAACCTCTACCCCTTTTATAAACACAAAGATTTATAACATTTTTTATACAATGAAAACTTAAAAAGTTAAACATCATCAACGATTACAGTGGTATATAAAAGACTTTTAAGACCAATTAAAAAAAAACCGATTTCCTTTTGCCTGTGGCCCCTTTTAATTTGCAAATTAAACATGTTTTTTATTATGCTAATTGGGTCGTCGTGTTTTTTTCCAAGGTATTTTTTTAATAAATTATAATTATATCACTTTATAAAAAAGGACGAGGGTCGTCATATCGGGTATACTGTAGTTTTAATACTGCTAATTAATCTATTGTTAATTAAATGTTAATAATTAAACCGGTTGAATTAACATTGTGCATTTTTTGCGGTAATATGTTATAAATTTAGCTTTCACAACATTTAAAGCATTCCTTTTAAAAATAGTTTTATAAAATACAATTAAATAGACAAACTTTCAAAAATTTGTGTTATTTTAAAAAAGGAAGGGAGGGCTTTACGAATTATTACCTAATATTACATGAAGGGAAGGAAGGTAAAAAAATCGCGATTTTCCTATTACGTAACTTCTAGACAGCCCCTAACGGCTGTAAATCTTAATAAATGATCAGAAAGAAAGCAATATCTTAGAAGTATTTTGCAAAAAAAGTTTAACGTTGATTTTTAAAATTTGCAATTACCTGACATGCATGTAGAAAAATAAAACGTTTTTTATATGTATGAGAAACTGATGGAATATAATATCAAAATTTTGACATTTTTGAAAGCTTTTATTATAAAACAAATAGTTTTATAAGACATAAAAAAAAATCTTGTATGATTTTATTAAACTTTTTCATAAACTTACACGCTTTGGTAGAGGACTATATTAAACTTGATTGCCACAACATTGTTTTAAAACACCGAAAAATAAGGAATCAAACTCTGTAAACGGTTGAAAAGCATTGTTTCGTTCAAATATAACTTATAAAGTGTAACTGATTTTCTTTTGATTCAAATAAAAGATTTTTATTTGCTTAACACATTTACATCATCTTTTTTAAAACAACAATAAAAAAAATAAAAACAACTTTCGCATAAACATCTATCAAAATATTGTTTCTGGTTAATTAAAATTTTTCTGAATTTTTTAATGTCAAAGGTATGGGAAAAATTTGCATTTTTCAAATATTTCTCAGGTCCGGCGAATTTTCTCTTGTATATGGTCAAGGACGCTGCAATTAATCCTTTTATAAAGTTTTCTCTTATTTGGATCAAATTTTTAATTACTCTTTAACCGCTTTTTTAGACTTGAAATTTACAGCATTTTTAATTCTTTTTATTTTCCGCATTTTTGTTTTTATTGAGAGATAAATAAAGTTTTTATTAAACAATGAAACGCTATTATCAGTTAATTAGGTTGAATGTCTTTTTGAATCTTCTCAAACAGAAGATTAAAAAAGACTGTTTATGGCTATCAAAAAAATATAACTAAATCATTGGTAGAAAAATATAATGAAGCTTGTGCCCAAAGCTTTTGGCAGCAGCTTTACAGTAATTCATACATTTTACATATTTCCAACTACCAATATAATATTTTTAAGATATCTAATTATTGGAATCCGCTCGAATTTATGTGGATATTGATAAAAAAAATTTTTGGTTTAATGTTTAATTTTTTTCTTTATCCCCTTTATCTATTTTATGATGTTTACTGTCATGACAACAAAAATGATAACCATATTTCATATTGTTTTTAAAAAATAACTTTTAAACTTTTGAAAAATCATAGTATGTGTTTTTGAAAACAAGTATTGCAGCATTTTTTGTAAATATTTTTATAAAATATCTTTGATCTCGGTCGGAAAACATTTGTTTTTGAAATTCATATGTTTTTCTTGTGCAAAAGTTCAATTTTTTAAAATAAAGTTATCACTATCAAATTTCTTTTTCAATTTTAAACAAATTAAAGAAAGCACATAAAATTAGCATATTTCAAAAAACCTAATATCTTTAACCAGTGCTACATTTTCGAATCATTGATGAACCCAAAAAAAAGAAAATTAAAACATTTATGAAAAAAGCTATTTATTGCAGCAATCAGTACATAGCACCCAAAAATCATTTTATAATGTTATAATTACAATTTTTTACCCGATTTGCCCAGGGGCTATGTTTATTATGTCCATTTTAAAGTTATTAAGAGTGTTTTTTAAAACAAATAAAAAAAATTGTTTTTTGCTTTTTGAGCATTAAAATAAAGGGTTACAAACGGAGAAAAAAAAAGAATTTGTAAAAAACAAACGACATTTTAATTATTGCCCTTTTTATGAACAAAAAAGTGATATTTGAGCGCAGTTTTTGCAGAAATAAAACATAAAAGAAAAAAATAAAAAGAAGATCAAAAAAGACTTCAAAGATGGCTTTAACAGGAGCTTATTAAAGCATCTTTCCATATATGGTCGAAGATCCATTATAAGTATAAATAAATTTTTTGTTAAAATTGGCCTTGTACTGTGTTTGCCAAAAACATTCTTTGGGCATTGTCTTTTTTTTTTCTTTCTTTCAATGTCAATGATCATTTTTTGAGTCAACCGGAAGAAATAAAACAAAAAAGAACATAGCAGCAAAAAATATAACATTTTAATTTTTATAAGTTTATTATTTTTTTCTTACTCACGTGGAAAACATTTTTCATAAAATTCAAGTTTAAAAACGATTATTTAAAAACCACATGACAAAAATATGTTGTAAAATGTCCTTTCCCTTCAAAATACATGTTCCTTATCAGTAATGACGGGAATAAAGAAAAAAGTTGTTGTTTAACAAATGAAATTTTTTTTGTCTATTACAAATTTATTCCATAATTTTGAAGTGTAATGATAAAAAACGCAAAGATCATGATATCAAAATTGTCTGAACTTCTTCCTTCTTTTTTGTAAAATGAAGCAGGTTAAAGTTAACGAACTTTTATCATTTCAAATTCACGTGTTCAAATAAACTTGAATTTTTTTGTTGTTGTTCTGATCTGGCAAAAAATAATCAGTTCTGCTCTAACATTAACTTTTTTTTTGTTATTTTTCGATTTTTTGATATCACATTAAAGGTCAAACAAATACTTTTTTTGTCTTTTTTTTTATTGTCTTCATGACCATCATGGACAACGGAAAGAGAGTTTACAATCAAGAATCACCAAAAGAAGTCATGATTGGCTGAATAACGACATAAAGAAATTAAATGTATACATTGAGAAAGAAAAGAAAGAAAGAACGTCTTCAGACGGTGAAGGCGACAACAACGTTGTTATTTGACTCCGCCTTTTTGACGCACGAATTTCAGCTCAAACCAAGAAAAAAAAAAGAGCAGCGATCGGATGACGGAGGCGTCGTCGTCTCTCAAGGCTATCAATATAAAAGTATGACTATGAGCTTCACTTATCATCACTATTACATTGCAGAATTTTTTTCTTACTTCTTCTGGTATCCACCATCACCAAAAAAATATATGTTATTGATGATAACGTCTTAAGGTTTTTGATCTTCTCTATTTTATTGGAGATGGTTTTGTGACTAAAAAAGATTTTTTTTATCATTTTTATTTATTTTTTGACGATAATAATGTTTGTGATTGATAAAATCATAAACAAATTGTTTATCAAAAATATTTTTAATTTAGTCATTGGGAATTTTAAAAATTAACGAAATATGGATTTGAAATATCTCCTTTTGTTTCAATATTAAATTTGGTTTTAGAACCTTAAAGTCCAAAAAACGAGATTTGAATAATCAAAATCGTATCACTATTTAAAGATTCTGTTTATTATTTAGAGAACATTTTTGTCTAATTTGTGCAATAACAACAAACTCTCATCCAAAAAATTATTAAAGCCATTTTTAGTTTATAACTTTTTACCTATTTTTTTTGTTCCCTTTACAAACCACATCAAATTCATATGAACTTTTCTTTTCTGTTCCCAAATAGAACTAATCATGATAGGGTGGAGTTTAAGAATTATTCTTTTCAGAGAAAAAAAGTATTTAAGTTGGCGAGACTTTAATTTGTTCGGTGCATTCAATCTATACCCATAATCATATTCGGGTGCATGCGACCTTGCGATGATGCTATAGAGCGATAATAATAATATAAAAAGAAAAATCTCATGTGCCATCAAAATTATTTTCTTTTTCGTTTAGTTTTAACCAACCCTCCTGTAGTTTTTAAGGGTCAAATATCAACAAAATAGATAAGTTTTTGTTTGTTTTACAATAGCATGAAAAAATTAGTGCCATTGTTTTTTTTCTATTTTTTCTAGAAAAAAAATTATAATTGTCTGTCTCATCAAAAAAATCGTTTGAGTTCGGGTTCAACATGTTTTTTGCGCCTTTAATTAAAACTATATTTGTGTGGCCTTTTAAGTGCTCTGGAAAAATTGAAAAAAAAAGATTTTTCAGCTTTTCGGATATACCGTAGCTGCATTGAAAAAAAAGGGTTTAAAAGACAACATTTTTTTTAAAATCAAAAATTACAATGAATTTTTTTTTGTATCTCCAACGTTCTAGATAAGATTGTAGTTAATTATTATCTCTTTCTTTTTGAAAAAATAAAAATAGAGATAAGAAAGAGAGACTTTGGTCAATGTCAAATAAATATGGACATTTTTTCTTGATTGCCTAATATTTTTTTCGACGACTTCCCTTAATTTTTCCACCCCCTATTTCCGGCGATATTCATAATTTTTGTTTGTAAAATTGAAATTTATGTTTTTCATATTTTTTAAATATAATATTTTTTTCAGGATCACATTTTTAAACGCACCCTTTATTGGGGCAGCTTTTTTTCATCACTCTTTGTAATCGACCAATCCAAACTTTTTGGATTCACTTCTTCCCTTTATTTTTTTTCTACCAAATAAATAAATACAAACATGTTTGAAGCATTTTCTGATGGTTTTTCTTTCATTAACATCCTTTCCATCCTTGCTTTCCTTACCACCGTTGGTCTCTTCCTTTGCGGAATGTAAGTTTATAAAATCATATGATTTCTTTAATTAAAAGAAGTTGACTTTGCAAAAGCTATCAACTGATACCACTGATTTGTGCAAAAGAGTTTTCGGTAATAAATTTTGAAAAAAAAATGAAATCAGCGTGATTTATCTCGTTTGATATCATTTCATCATTTATCTTTTTAATTAAAAAAAAGTTTTTTTATTATCACATCAATTAATAACCTATTAAACCCCTTTCCTTTGCAGACCAATTTGCCGACAAATCTGGAAACGACAAGATACAAATGAAATTTCTGGTGCACCATTTATTATGGGTGTCCTTGGGTGAGTAAAATATTAACAAATAAATTTGATTAAAAATAATTAAAATTTTTAGTGGCACATGTTGGCTTACATATGGCTGGCTAAAAGGTGATGGAACTGTTATGTATGTAACAACAGCACAAGTGATATTGTATTCAACATATGTTGTCTTCTATTTCTTCATGACCAAAAAGAAGGTAGGGATTTTGTTTGCTTTTTTTTTGTTACAGTAACTTTTTATTTATTTAATACCCTAGTTGCTAATTTTTTTAAACTGCTTTTTTAATATTTTTGTTTTGCTCATTTCAGGGCTTTCTTTGTTGCATCCAAAAACAATCTTGGCTACAATTTATCCCCTTTTTTAGCTTTGGATTAGCATTAAAATCGTTGCTCTCGTTATCACATGTGCCGCACTTCTTGCCAGTGTTCACTTCTTTGGACATACAGTTTTTCATCCACTTGGATTTGTTTGTTTAACATTAAATATTGCTGATTTTGGAGCACCTTTGGCAGGATTAGTAAGTTTTATAAAATTGATATTGAAATAAATGATAAAAAAAATTAATTTTATAGAAAGTTGTTCTTCGTCGTCGTGCAACTTCTACACTTCCACTTCCATTATGCATTGCAAATGCATTAGTTTCAACTGAATGGTTTGTATACGGTCTTCTTAAATCTGATTTCTATCTTATTGTAAGTTTAAAAGAAAATCACTTTTTAAGCAAATCTTAACCTTACTTTTTTTATAGATGCCAAATGGTATTGGATCATTCCTTGCAATTTCACAATTGTTCCTTTTTGTTATTCTTCCACGTAAACCTGGACAAACTGCACCAATTGTACGACTTGTTCGTTGCTTCGGTGGACGGGCTTCACGCGTAAAAGATATTGAAGTTGATGCCGTTGTACCCGTTGAAGCTGATGATGCATGTAAAATTAGCAAACATCGCTGGTCAGATCGTATCGTTGCAAATGTTGCAAATGTTACTGGTGAAATTGAAAATGTCATTCATAAAGTACATCTTGGTGATCCATTTGCATATTCTGGTAAACTTAACAAAGATAATATAAGCAATGATAGTGTTACAATGACACCTGAATCTGCTGGAACTCCAATTGAAAATAAACATATGGGATTTCCTCTAACCATTCAAAATGAAGAACAACTTCTTCAACTTGCAAATCAACTTGCTGAAAAGCTTGTTGCATTAAAAAATCCATCTGCTGCAGTCGTCAATGAAGAAAATGATAAAGAAAAAGTCAAACGATGCAAAAGTGTACCAGATTTAAGTAAATAATGGAATTCAACCCGTTCACAAAAAAAATCTGATAAGATTAAAAAATTATGGTTTAATCTTTATGCAGGTCAAACATTTTTATTTATTTTTCTATCTTTAATCTTTCAATATTGCTTTGGTAGAAAGCTATCAATACATATTTGTTAGTCCCTGTTCAAATTTTTTTAAAAGCTTTACAAACGTTAATCTCGACGTTGTCCGATTTTTTTTTTCTCTTTCTTTAATTTGTTTTAAATTTGACACACTTCTTTTTCTTTAATGAAGTACGCAATAATCATTCTTTTTTTTATTTGTACATGTGGAAAAACTCATCCTTTCCAAAAAATCCATTCATAGAGTCAGCCTATTTATTTAGGTCATGCTGCTTTCTATCATCTTTCATTCCCTTAAACTTCGGTATAAAATGGTTTTTTTAAATATTTAAGAATTAAGCCTATGTCCTTTTAAATTTAAAAAAGGACTTCAAAAAACCATCATTTTAGCACTTCAATGCCATATAAAAAAAAACAAAATATATTCGCCGTTACCGGTGAAAGGCCAAATTAATTTACCATAAAACTATAAGTGCAAAAAAATAATAGAAACCTTTTTAGTATAAAGGTATAAATATTTGATTAAGTTCTTTTTTCTTGATCTAATTAATTTTTGTTGGCCAGTAGCTCGTTTTCTTTTTAATTGTAATTATTGTCATCCAAAATTCTTTATTTGAATCATGTTGGCTTCTTCAACATTGTCAAATAAAATTGCTCATTTGAGTAATAAATTTTTAGCTTTTTTTTGTTCAATCATTTTATGTTTGATCAATAAATTTTCTCTAAAAAAAGCTTTAATCCTAAATATTTACCATCTTTTTTTTTCATTCAACAGTAGCCACAATGTGCTGATGTCAGACTGTAAAGAAAAATATAAATTAGACCAAAATTTTTTATTGTAACATTCTTTTCTTTAAAAAATAAATGTCTTTTAGTATTAGTTTAATTTTGTAACACCATTTCTTTTTCTTGTCATTTTTAATTATCTTTTATTGTTTTAACAATTTAAAAGGCATTTTTGTTTTTGGTCTAACTTTAAAATAAATTAATTTCTTTTAATAAATGTGTCACATTTGATAAAACAAAAAAGAAGAATGAAAGAAAATGCAATGACGTGTAATGATAAAAAAAAATGTTCATCATGAAAGTTCGGTAAATAAAATAATCAATCGTATATCAATTTAAAGAAATTTTCTTGTTATTAATTATAAGAAAAAGTAAATCACTCTTCTTTTTTTTCTATTTCAACCGTGATCAAAAATATTTTTGAACCTTTTTTGACTTCTTTTTTTTGCTGATAAAAACACGTCTTTCACGTGAATAAGAAATATCAAAATTGGCATGAAATTATATGAAAAGAAATTTTTCGAAAGAATTAATCATACATCAGGTTTAAAACCATATCAAAAAATATTATTCCTGCCCACATGTGAAGAAATGATATCTCTAAAATTTTTTTGGGGGCAAAATACAATTTTTTACAAGGGATAAAAATAATAATTAAATACAAAGAAAAAAGATGATTCCAATAAATGGCATCTGATGATGACGTTAATCCTGAGCGCATGATTAATAACACTTTAAAATTTTTTAAACAGGAAGAAAAAAAATAACAGGAAATAAAAGTAAAGCTTAAATCGTATATTTATTTTCAAAAAGTTTTTGTAAAATTTATACATTTTTAAAGAGATAGCGGAAACTTCTAGATTTTAATATTATTTTTCCAAAAATTAAATAAGAAGTCATGTTCCGATATTCTTCTGAAAATAATTTTAATAAAGAAAAGATGGCATCAAGTGAATCACTTCCATTGGATTTTTCTGTTTTAAATATAAAGCCTTCACCAATTGAAGAATTATCAGCAATGGGTCGACCAAGTGGCTTAAAACAACCGAAATCAACAGTTATTAAATCAATTGATGATCATCATGAAGAGCCAGAAAAGGAAAAAAAGAAGATCGAAATTGAAAAGAATAACCAAAATCGTATTGGAGCTGATTCGAGTAAGATTTTGTGTATCCAAAATTTAAAAGACATTTTTGTTAAAATTTTAGGAACAGAATCTCATAAAGAAGTTTTAAGATGAAACCAGGAACGACGTGAAATTATTACTGAAAGTTATGCTTTGATGAAAAAAGGCAATGGCCCTAATAATGCTCTTGCAGTTTTTGTACGGTAAATTAATTTTTAATTTTTAACTTGAATTAAATTTAAAAATGCAAATATTTGCAGAATGTTTGCTGAAAATCCACATTACAAAAATATTTGGCCACAATTTCGTGGAATTCCTGATAGCTCCTTAATTTCTTCAGAACAATTAAAAAATCATGCAAAAGTATATTTTGGTGGAATGAATAATATTATTGAAAGTATGAATACTGGAGATGAATCAGAATTTCGAAATATGATTCGAAGAATGGCACGTTCACATGCAAAATTTTCTGTTCGAAAATCTCATATTATTGCAATGTTACCTGAATTTATTACAGTTTTAAAATCTTGTGGTGTTCCAATTACAGAAGAGATCAAAGATGCATGGTTTACACTTTTCGACGTCATTGGAAATTTACTTTCACCAATTTCCGTTACATAACTTGTTTATATTTTTTTTTTCATGTGAAATTCATTTTAATTTTTTTTTGTTTATTGAATTGATGATCTGATAATCACTGACCGATTGAAAATAAGCGTAAAAACTAACAAAAAAACAAATAAATATACAGCAAAAATAAAAAAAGAGAGATAAGAAAATGGGTTTTTTAAACCATTGTTGAAGTAAGACATTCTTCCATATGCTTTTTAAATTCTGCAATTAAATGCTCTGTATCAATATGAAAATTTTGCCATGCTAATGGAACTGTTAATTCAGTAAATTGAAACTGGGGTACTGTAGCACCATTTTTAGGAGTTGAACTAAAATATCCGGATTAAATAAATTGAATAGCATTTAAAAGAATAAACAAACGTTGAATTTCCATTTTGTGCAGCAATATTTGGATCTGAACTTTTTGCAGACGTTAATTGTTTTACAGGCGTAAAGGCAGAAGTTTCAGAGAAAACTTGGGCATTCATTTTTACTGGGCCAGCAGGAGGTGAAAATGGTACATAGCTTAATGTTGTTGGAACTGGAGCATGTAATGGCCTTCCGGGTGATTGATGCAATGATGGTGGCGATGGTGTTCCAACGCTATTTGGAGTTTTACATTCTTCAAGCAAATTTGAGAGATTAAAATTAATCCCTTGTTCGTGGCTTAATAAATTTTCTGGTAAAACAACATCAGAACCGGATGTCTCTCCCATAGATAAAATGTTGTCATTTTCAGATTGAGATTTACGATTTCTACGAGTTCTTCGACTTCGTGAAGATTTTGGTGTTCTTGCAAAATATTGAGTATTTGGTTCTTCCATTGTAGGATCATATGGTTCAGAGCCACGATGTAAAGATGAACATTCACCAGGAAGGGGCTTCTTTTCTGTTGCAGGAGTTTTTAAAACACTTTCAGATGTACTAAATGCAAGTTCAGCTGTTTCATTTAGTTTTAAAATTGTTTCATATTCTGATTCTTCATTGATTGAAATGTTATCATTTGATGTACTGCTTTCACCCTTTAACAAAAAGTTATTTAACTACAGTAATTTATATCTTAAGATGTGTATACCTCTCGAGCAGAATATTCTTCATCTGGAACTTCATAAACTAATATTACAAGCTTTGAAGGATGTATTGGTTTTGGATGTATAATCTCTTGTTCAGCTGGTGGAGGGGGTGGAGGTTGTGGTGATTCTGCAAAAAAAAAAATCGTTTTTTAACCTTTTGAGCAAAAAAAAAATTTTATTGCAAAAGTCAAAAAAGTGCTTACGCATGCTTGTAATCATTTTAAGAAATGATTCACCAGTGAAACTTTGCTTTGTCAAAGGGGAAGCTTGTGAATTTAAATGTAACGGTTTAAAGACTGCTTCTGATGATGACGGTGATGAAGTGTTAATTGTCAATGCTTCCATTGGAGACGAAGATGAGGGGTTTTCTATTTTTTGATTTTCAGGAATTGAATTTGATGAAGAAGTTGGAGGCAAAGTTTTTCGTGGAACAACTGGCATAAAAGCGCTTCGTTGTCCAATATTTATATTTGAAGCTTTTGGTGCACGATTTTGTTCAGATCTAACAAATTTTTGCAATTGTTTAATAAATGTTGCAATTGTAAAAAAGTTTGTTGGTTTAAGATCAAATCGAGCGCATGCTTCTCTATCCGTTTGATGAAGGGGTAAATCCCATACAGAAAACCATTGAATTCGTCTTAAAAAAATTAATAAATATTATTAATGCAAACTCCATATGAAATAATTACCGTATCTCATATGGAGCTTCAGGTTTAAAATTAAAATCAATTTCAACATCTTTTACAATGAATAATTGTGTAGGAGTTTTTCCAACAACTCTTGAAATATAACAATGTGGATTAATTTTATCACTGATATCATATCCAACTTCTTCACGAACTTCTCGAATTGCACAATCTGCTTCACTTTCGTCTTCATTTACTTTACCCTTTGGAAATCCCCAACTTCCTTTTAATGCATAATATCCTTGAACGAGTAAAACATAATTAAGAGATTTATCAAGTAGAATTGCGCCTTTAACAGGGATAGATTTTTTATAATCAACAAAATCAGTCATAATCTAAAGCATAAAATTATTATTGAAATAAAAAAAGGCAATTTTTATTACTTTATCAAATTCTTGTAGCCGAGGACGAAGATAATCAACGTATTTAAATATAACTCTCGCAAAGTTCTTAAAATCTTCTCGATGTTGTTTATTATTTACGTTACAAGCAGAAGAATCGTTGTAATTATCCAAGAAAAACCAAAATGCTAATTCAATTTCAAAACAAATTCGAATATTATCTTCTTTCTATAAAAGGGATATTGAAGGAATTTAAAAAGGGTATGGGATAAAACTTACAAGATCATCAGGAAGTTGAATAATAAATCTTTCACATATATCTGCAAGGGTTTGTTCAGGTATATCTGTAAAATCTGGAGCAGCTTTGGATTCTGAAGTTCTCAAAGATTTTTTCTTTCCTCGTGCTCCTCGTCTCCGTTTTGACTAAAAATAAATAAGCATTTGAAAAAAAAAACACAAAACAATAGATATTTTTTTATAGTTAAAACATACACCTTCAGCCAGCTGATTCTCTTCCATCGTTTAACCTCCTCTTTTATTTTTACGGAACTGACAGACGGGAATAAAAAAGAGTTGAGATGAACAAAAACACCTCTTTGCTTTTTGAATTAAACTTTCTGTCTCTCTCTCTCTCTCTCTACAACAACTTGGTTCAATTTTTATCCTTTTTTTAAAAGAATGTGATTTCCGCGTAAAACCATTAACAAAGCATTGATCTAACAACGAAAAAAACCCAGCAAGTAAAAAACAAATGTCACTTGTTCATACATGCCACACTTAAAGGATATAAAGCTTTCTCTTCCTTAATGCAACTGAAAAAAAATTGCATTGCACGTAATTCTTTTGCAAATAAAACATATAAAAAAAGAAGAGAATAAATGCAAGAAATATCAAAAAAAAGTTACAAAGGTCAAAAGCCAGAATTTGTCGTTTAAATTATATGTAGTTTCTCATTACCTTTAAGGGGAATGGTAAAAACATTTATATATTGATAGAAAAAACATATGGACAACTATGCATGCAATTAAAGATTAATGTTACAGTAATATTTACCAGAAGAACTTTTAAAAAATTTAAATTTAAATTTGCATTTCTAAAACATTATAATTTTGCTCTCAAATCTTCATTTTTTACTTTTTGACAAATTATAAAGAACAGAAAAATAACAAAGGCAAAGCTATCGATTATTTGAAAAAAAAGTTGAAAAAAAAAAATGAACAGAAGATACCTTTTGGCAATGTTCTCCTTTCATTTTTGCTTGAGATTTTATACTCTGCATTTTTTTCATTTGAAACCAGAAAAACGTAATATATCACCATTGTATGATAAAGATTGATTTCTTTGCTATTGTATTTTTTATCAGCAATAAAAAATTCGACGTAAACTTTTGAATGAATTGTTTCAACGTTTCTATTTTTTCAACATCTTTCTTTGTGCTTGAGAATTCTGGAGTCCTAAAACGAACATTTGTTCTTAAATTTTCTAATAATTTTTTTATCCACTATTATTTTTGTGTCGTATATAATTTTTCTTTAAAGCATGTGATTATGGCTACTTAAAAATTAATTTTTTTACACGGGTAATTTGTATTTTAATAAGTTCTTTAGGCTTGATTAATCAATTTAAAAATAAAAATTTTGCTAATGACCATGGCTTGCTTTTTTTGCAAACTTGTTTTTATGTTTTTTTCGGCCGTGAAATAAACTGTGTTTTTTGATCTATTTAGCGTTCGAATCATTTTTTTATATTTGGATATGTACTTTTCCTTTTGTCAATTTTTATATCGATTTTTTATTACATTTAAAGGATATTCCAGTTTGAACCTTTTTTAAACTTTTTTGTCAGCATTTCGATTTTTTTTAAGACAACGTGTTATTGCAATATAATCATTTTTATTGTTGCTAAGGAAAATAAATGTTTTAGGTTCATCATTTTGTTTATATGTCTATATGAATTATATTTGTTAGAAAGCAGTATCTTAAACAAACTTAAATATTTAATTTGGGAACGGGTATTTTATTCAGAATACAATTGCTGTTATCATGGTTGCAGATGCAAATCGTGATGAAGCGCTATTATGCCTTCAAAAAGCAAAAGAAGCAATGCTTGCCAAAGATGAAGCCAAAATGAAACGTTTTATTGAAAAGGCAAGACGGTTAGATCCATCTTGTGATGTTAAAAGTGAGTATTTTATAAATCATTATTTATTTTGTAAATTATATTATTTCTTTTAGGTTTTCTTACAAATGGTGCCTATACTTCTAAACCAGAAAAAGCAGAGAAAGCTCAACAAGAACGTAGCTATTCTCATGATGATCATTATGAAGAACCTGAAATGAGACATCGTCGTCGCTCTCGTCCTTCACCTTCTAGAGCTTCAAATGCAAGTGCAGAAAATCCTTCAAGTTCACAAAAATCCCGTTCTCGTTCACGTAGTACAAGTGCTACAAGAAGAAAGCAACAAGAAGATGCATCTGAATCTGTTGAATATGCTGCAGATGAAGTTCAATCTGTTGAAAGGTTTGAAATTGTTAACAAAATTCTTTTTCATTATTTAAATTTTTTGTAGAATCCGCCATTGTAAAGATTACTATGAAATTCTTCAAGTTGAGAAGAATTGTTCTGAAATTCATTTAAAGAAAAAATATCGTGAATTGGCATTAAAATTGCATCCTGATAAATGTAAAGTCCCTGGCGCAACAGATGCATTCAAAGGTTTGTTTTTTTTACTATTTTTAATGAAATGATATATTAGTAATAATTTTTAGCCCTTGGAAATGCTTATGCTGTTTTATCTGATAGTAAAAAGCGTGCAGAATATGATCAATATGGTGCAGAAGGGGCACGAGTTTCTCGTAGAAGAAATGATTTCTATGATTATGATGTTGGAAGAGGTTTTGAAGCCGAAATGTCGCCAGAAGATATTTTTGAAATGTTTTTTGGCGGTGGATTCCCAACTGGTTCAGTTTATCGTCGTCGAACACATTTTCAATATCGTCGTGAAGAACCCCAAGAACCTCAATCAATTCTTATGAATCTTTTTCATATTTTGCCTGTTATTGTTCTTCTTTTTGGTGGACTTTTTGTGCAATTCCTTGTCGGTGAACCGGCATATTCTCTTCAACGTGAAGGTGATTACATATATTTACGTCAAACACGAGATTTACGGGTTAATTATTATGTTAAAAGAAACTTTGAACAAGATAATCGTGGTAGAGTTAGTCAAATTGAAACTCATGTTGAAAATGAATATGTGAATCAATTGCGAATGAGATGTTATAAAGAAAAAAATAATCGTAAGTTTATTTTTTTTTAAATAATAGTTACTGTAACAAATTATGAAAAACTATTAAGGCGAAACAATGTTATGGTCAGCAAAAATGCGAGGTGATAATTTGTTATGGCAAAAAGCACAGAATATGCCCCTTCCAAATTGTCAAAAGCTCCAAGAAGTTATGGCTTAATTATTATACAATTAAAAACATCCCCGGTTTATTCCGAATAATTCCTTCTTGATTTTTTTTTCTTTTTATATTTTGTTGGTAGTGAGCACTGAATGATATTTACTTTTAATTTGCTCAGTGTTGTTTTTTCTAATAGGAATGGCATCTACAACACTTTCTTTTGTTTTTGTTTTTTTTATAAAGAGCTAACTTTCTATCAATAATAATTCATAAAAATAAATGTTTATATATGGAACGGATAAAGAAAAAGATTAATGAATAATAAAAGTAATACATTGAAAAAACACAGAAACGGTATTTTTTAATACTAAAGCTTTATAAAAGATACATTCATTTTATTAATATTTCTTTTTTCATTGTTTATTGGACACGTCCAGTTGAACCATTGAGGAAGACATGAGATTCTGTACCTCCATGGCCTATAAAATTTAATTTTTAAAATTATTTCAAAGATTAAAAATTATAAACATACCGTAACCTTTTGGTCCGAAAAGAGCACCATAGCAGCGATTACAGTATGGCTTGCCATCGTGTTCACTGTGGGAACCAGCAGCAAGAGTTTTACCGCATTTTTCATTATCACATTTAAGGCATGGACGATGCCAATCTTTTCCAAGAGAAGTGACACGTTCAGCTATAAATATTTTGAAATTGTTTTTGTTGTAAAATTTTTAGTCTTACCAAAATAAACGGGCTTTGTGCAACGAGGACAGGTGGGCATTTTAGTTAAAAGATAGAATGTAACTGAAAAAAAAGTCATGAAAAAGTAATTCGATAGGTATTAGATAAAATACAAAAACTACAAAAATAAAGTAACACCTCGCCTAAAAGTCAAACATTGCGCGGAGAGTTGATTACTTTTTTTTCAATTTTTTGAGGAGACAATTCATTTGAACGTCTTCCGATTCTTGAGAAAATATTTAAAAAAAGATTAATTCGTCCTTGTCAAAACAGACAATTTCATTTTCTCTTCTATTTTTTTAAAATAGAAAAACGTTTGCATTGAGGTTACAAAAATAAAGAGGTACGGGTTTTTTTTATAAAGTTTGAACAAATGATTGGCCAAACATTTTTCATTTTTATTTTTTGCTTCTGTTGCAGCAAAAAAAGAACTTGACAAGTTCAAATTGTGGAAGACGAACGAGAAAAAAACAGCCAAAAGTTAAACCAAAAAAAAGAAGAAGAAAGTATTTTTAGGGTCCAAAAAAGGGGGGAATGCGTGTATCATCACGCGCCCCCTGCAATTTTCTCTTTTCAATTCTTCTTTTTTTTTCCCATTCAACAATTGACCCTTTTTAAATTGATAACCATTAAGCCTATCTTCTTCTCTTTTCTTTATAAAGGAATGAAAAAATTCTTCGATAAATTTTTTTCGCACAATAAATATTCTTTTTTCAAAAAATTCAGACACGCTTATCAATATTCAATGACTAAACAAAGGCGTTAATCATTCTTAAAATTCTCAGAATTCCATCATTGCGCAGTTTTTTTTCTACGAGAAACATCTATTTTTTTCCGGAAATATGAGTGGAACAATGGAAAACAAACATAATCTAAAAAAGACATTGCATACAGAAAAAAAAATGTGTGAGCACAGAAAAAAAAGGAAAAACTATCCGATTGAAGTCCAGTAGTTTTCATTATTTTGTTAAAATAGTTTTTTTTATATTTTTAATCCTCTCACATTTGTCATCATCATAAGAAGGATTTGAGAAAATAGAGAGAAAAAAGAGATCAATGGCTAAAGAAAAAAATATTATAAATAAAAACCATGTTTGGCTTGCCGCCAAACTTGTTACGAATGGATATCGTAAAGCGTAAAAGATTTTAAGTGATTATTAGCTTCAATGATGTTGAAATAGAAAAAAAAGTGATCTTTGTAGCCTGAAAGTTTTTTTCAGCGAAAAAAATATGAGAAATTAAATCGGTTTTTAAAGCTACTTTTAATTTCAAAAAAGGCAGTCAAATTTCCTTAATTAAAGGAAAAAAGAAAATTTTGTAAATGGATCATTCTTGAACAAAACATTGGGCGGGAACATTTTGGTTTTATTTAACTAAAAAGGCTCAAACAGTTCTATTCAAGTTTTTACATAACAAATTAATTGCTGCAATTTTGCAAAGTGAACAAAAAAAGAAGAACCTTCTAAAACAACTCAATTCCAAAATTTTAACTAGAAGATGTTGCCGATTTTTGACCTATTATATTGTAAAAATATAGTTTAAAAAGTATTTAATTATAGATTGGAAAAATGGGAAGTTTATGAAGGAAAAGAAATATAACAAAGGTGTCGCATCAATGCGCCTGGAGGAAAAATTTGAAGGAAGAAAGGGATGGACTAGCTGTTGTTATTTTTTGGCGCGCAAAAAAAGACAGAAACTCTTCCTTATAAATTTTTAAGGAAATAATGTCTAGTTGTTGCCACTCCCCACCCAATACAAGTATCTTTAAAAGTTTTTTTGTTTGAAGAAAACAAATTACGAAATCAAAGACAATAAAAGGAAGTAAGAAAGGCGCAGATGCTATTGCATAAATGAAGACGAAAAAATATATGAAGCTTTAAACAAACTAAAGCAATAAAGCCTTTTTTTGTTAGTTAGTTTTTATGTTTAAAAAGCATAAAATATGGGAATAGAAAAAAAATTCTGGCAAAAAAGGGAATTTGCAATGACAAAAAAAAGACTGATGACAAAAATAAATTTTTATGGCCCTTAGTCAGAAAAGAAAGCTGATCGGGCGGAGCTTTTATTCTTTTTTAAAAAAGTTTCTGCACCCTTTTTTATTTATTTGTTTGTTTTAAAATTCTGTTTTTCTGCCGCCAAAAAAGTAAAAAATTTTCAATGCCAATCAACCACCTTTCTTTTTCCATTAAGCATTTATAGTCCGAAACTGAAACCTTTGTTTATTTGAATGATTAAAAAAAAAGAGAGTGACAGGTTTTTGTCAGATTATGGTAGCCTAAATTTTAAAATGTTCTGTTTAACTTTCTGATTGCTTTTCAATCATTAATGACGCTTACTCTTTTTTTATTGTGATTTTTTTGTTTGTTTGTGTGATACTGTAATAAACAATTAATTAAAATAATATATTTTTTATTTTTCAAACATTTTTTTTATAAAAGAATAAATGGGAAAGAGGCAGATGACAAAAAAAGTGAACAAAAAATTACAAAAAAAAACTATTGAATAAAAATAATTTCAAAAGAAAGCGAAATTTTGAGCCAAGCAATTAGAAATAGAAGCAAAAAAATTTGTTAAAAATTAATTTTTCAAAAACTCTTTTTCTTTTGTGACAAAATTTTTTATATGTGTAAAAACTATTTGTTTTTTTTATCGTTGGCTGCTATTTACCCGTAAGCAAGGCATAAATTTTAAGAAAAAAGAAGGAGAATAATATACAAAAAAATGAAAGAATATTTTTTATAAAAAATTTCAAAACTCTGAAATAACCCGTTTGGGGAAAAAGAAAAAGACGAATAGAAGCATCTAAAAATGAATTTAAAACACCGTTTTGTTTTTGAAAAAATAAATATTATGGAAGGATTTTTTTATGCCATTTTTTTTGTTAATAAAATCGGCTATTTGAATTTGACATAAGACGAAATTTTGAATTATAATTATCAAGTGAACCATTATTTATTAAGGTTGTATCAGGTACAACATCCATTGTTTCAAGCATTTTTTGAAAACGTTCTGGTAATTGTTCATGTAAAGCATATTCATTCTTTGATAATTCTTCAAAAATCATATCACGATTTGAGTTAACATACACGTATAATTCATTGAGAGCAGAAGAATAAAGTAAAAAATTTCGTTGATGAGTTTGAGATTCTTGAAGGAGGAAAGAGTTCATATCAGCTTCTGGGATTCTTGGTAATTTTGCGACATCTTCATAAAAGCTAAAAAAAAGATGATTACGGTAATTTGAATTTATTTTGTTGTTTATTTTGAAAAACTTACTTATGAACAATATGTTTATATTTGTCAATATCATTGGCAAAAAGAAGTTTACTACTTGGAGAATCTTTTGTTAAATGAAGTTCTTGAGTTGAACATGCATCCATTAATGTTTGAGCGACAACATTTAGCGATCCTTCAATTTTTGTTGGCTTTGGAATATCAAAAATAAAATCAGGATTTTTTATTAGATTAACCCAAAATCTTAATGGTAATGCATTACTCTTCCATGCATGTGAAACATCTTCATCAATAATATTATGTTCTCTTGCTTGATCATCCAAAAAATCAAACATATATTTTACACATGCTGGTAGTCGGACAGATCGATTACTTGTTGAAAAAATAACTTCAAAAAGATTTTCAATAAATTTTTGTAAAATTCCTTTCATATGTAAAAGTCGAGTTAAATAAATTTCTGACATCATCTTTTCTTGTGTATCATGTTCAGCTTGTTGTCGAACAAGATGAAATACCCGCATTGTATCTTTACTATGGCCATTTGATGAATGGGTACCAAATGGACGAGTTAATGTTGGACTATTATTAAAACTTGATGAAGATTTATCTGATCGATCACTTAACAATGAAAGATTATATGATGATGAATTTGCTTGTCGTGGAATTAATGCTAGCATAGCTTTATTATCAACTTTATAATGTGCTAATGTATTATGCTTCCAATAACCATTATCATGTCGAGAAGTTTGATCAAGATCAAGTAATAATTTTCTATTACCATTTGGTAGCCTCCATTCAAGATCAACATCACTAACAGTTGGACGACCAGAAAATGGAATTGTTCGATATTTTGCATCAATACATTTTTCTTTTACTTGTGTAATTGAATCACAATCAAGTACTGTAACCTGTGTATCACAAATAACTCCAGTTCCTTCTGATACAACAAAAACAGTTAATTCACGGCATTGAACAGTTGAACGAAGGAGTTTTTCTTCTGACAATGAATATCGTGCTTCAAGGGTAATAGCATCTTGTGGACCTTTTTCAGTTTGTTGTTTTGTTGCCCAATAAAATTGATATAATTGTTCACCCGCCGTTCCAGTTAAATATCGATACATTAAAAATGAAAACCAAACAGATAACATTCTTTCTGCAACACTTTCTGCTCGACGGAAAAGAATTTTTGGTTGAAAACGAGCTTCCAAATTACGTTTAATTAAATCTTTAAGAAGTTGTTTAAGAATTTCTGTACAGTAATCCATTCGTTCCTAAAAAAAAGAGATTACTGTAAGCTATGTTGAAACATATTTTGACACAAACCTGTAAAATCACCATAAGCAATGAACCAACATAAACTCGATCCTTTTGTAATAAATATTTGTTTTCATCAATTGTTCGAACAAATGATAATAAGAATGTTCGATTTTGTACTAATACATATAATTGTTTTAAACCACTTTCAACTTGATGAGCACGTTCTTGATCAACTTCTAAATCTCGTAATACTGGATGATTGTTAAAAGAATGTGGAAAAAGAATTCGAGCCGAATAATCATGATAAGATAAAAATGGAATAAATGATGTTCCTTCTGGTAATGAACCCGCAATGGCATTAAGATTTGTTTGAAGTTCATGAAATGCTTCTTTACATTCTTGTGCAACTTTCATTTCAATTGATGTCATTTGATGTTTGAGTGTACGAAGTTGACGATTATGTGAGCTATTCTTTCGTCGATAAAGGATAAATACAATCAACAAAAGGAATAGACTTATAATAGCAATGGAAGCAGCAAGGATTAAATAATTTGAAGCACCAATTCCAGCATCTGCAGAAACGATACCAACATTTTCACTAAAATAAATTAGAATTGACATATTTATGCAGTTTTTTATTAATATTAACGTCAAAGCTTACATTTTATTACCAATTTCAACCAAAACATCAAGATCATCTCTATCAGCAAATACTTCATCAATTTCAGGACTTAATTGACATGTTAAAGTAAATTCCGCCAAAGCAGTAACATCACAAGGTGTACCACCAACTCGAACTTTTACATCCCGAACTAATGCAGCAGAAGTTAAATTCTCTCCTTTAATAACCAAATCCGCTCCAGCTTGTGCAGTTTGAACTTTACCAAAATGTAAAATTTTTGGATCTGGAAAAACTTTCAATTTATTACTGTCATCCTCTTCATCTTCTCCAAAATATTCGATATAAGATTTTTCATCACTATCTAAACTGAATCCATATCGAAGAAGTAGCGGTTTTTCATTTGAGAATCTTGTATGTTGTTTAATAGCAATTGGAGGAGTTGTACAAATCATCATCATTCCACCACTTTTTACATCACAAATATCACCATATTGTAATTCATCTTCATATTCAGCAACCATTCGAGGACGTTGAAGTAAATTAAAATCTTTTCCATAAACTTCTGTTAAAATTCCACCAGAAACAATTGAAGCTGAACGTTCAACGCGTGTTACAACTGGATTCTCTCTAAAAAAATTATAGAAATATTATTTTTTATAAATTTATTAGCTTACTTGAATTCAAAACTAATTTTACTTGGTAATGAAAATGCTGCGCCATCAACAGTTAAAGCAATATTTTCTTTGTATCCTGGATAATCAGCTTTTTCGGTTCGACAAATTAATTCATGTTCTGTTCTTTCACGAACACGACAATTTACAGTACCAATTTTAACAACAGCATCTCGGCCGCTATCCAAATTATGCCCAGAAATTGTAATATCCGTTCCACCATTAATTGGCCCCCGAACAGGTCGAAATTTAACTAATTCAGGATTAATAAATCGAAATTCTGTTACAGCTGCATGAGCATAATCTGCAGTCTTTTCACCGCCATTTATTCGAACAATAACATGTCCATCTTGAGGTGTTGAAACTCTTCCAGTTGTACAAATAATTGATTCAGCTTGCCGATATTCATTTCTATCAACTTCACATCTTTGATTTGCAACATTTACTTGTACATTTGATGCATCTAATCCCAAATTTACTCCAGTAATATTTAAACGTGTTCCACCATTCAATGGACCTTTTCGAGGCCAAAAATCAAGAATTTGAGGATTTTTACATCGAACACTTGGAGATAAAATTGTAAGGAAATCTGATGCACAAGCAGCCCGGAATGTACATTTATTTGTTTGTTCACACCATCCACATTCATAATCTCTTGATAAAGTTAAACATTTTCCACAATTATCTGCTAATCTTTCGCACATATAAACGATGACCTTAATTTTATATGGATTATCAAGAGCCCGATAATGTGCAAGTTCTGTTCCAGGTCGAGAAGTTCGAGGCTTTTCTTCTTTTGCCCATAAAATTGAAAGATCAATTGGAAGGGTTGAATCAAGGATTGAAGATCCTTCAAAGTTATCAAATTTAAATTCCAAACATCTAAAAATTAAATTATTTTGTTTAAAAAAATAAATTTTATTCTTTCTTTCTTACTCAATATTATTTCTTCTTCGCACAGCATTAACAGTTTTAATAAATCCTCCGCTGTATGTGTAATTGCATTTAAAATGTTGCATTGTTGCATCATCCAAATTTGCAGCAGTAACAGAAATTTGACGATTTTTTCCTAATCCAATATAAAAATTGCTATGATTTCGATGATCAAATAATGGACAACTTTCAGGGCCACGACGTGAGGCTGGTTCTTTTATCTAAATTAAAAAGAATTACTATTTTGAAAGGGTATACTGTAAACAAACCTTTGAAACTACCATAACATCCCCCAAACAAACATCTTCAGAATTTGCAACACATTTATCATTTTTAATACACCAATCACATGGAAATTGTGATGATGCACATTCATGACAAGTTTTATGTTGTTGACAATCAAAAAATGTAAAATTTGTAGATATTAAAGTTGCACGTCTATCAACAATTGAAAGGACAGCTTGGACACTTGAAGATTGAGAATCTAAGATTCCAGCTTCAATAAGACTTGAAAATGTTGGAGTTGCACATCTGAATGTTCCATCTGTAACATTTTCAGCTTTTTTTCTTTGTCTTTGTACATTTTCAATATCAAAAACGCATTCCAAACTTGGACTGCTTGCAATATTTTGTGTTGAAATTGTAAGATTTCTTGAAACAGCAATATATTGTTGATTTGGAGAAATTGATAAAATACTTGGGCAACTTCGACTATCCTGATAAGTAATATATTGTTTAAATCCATCAATCAGCGTAACATCTTCTGGACATTCATTATCCCGTGAACAAGTATTTGATTTTAAACACCATCCACAAAATGGATTTTCTTGCTGAACACAATCAATACAATTATCAACTTTATCACAGTGATCAACTTTAATCTTATAAACAGCATATTTTGACAATAAAAATAATGTTGGAGTATTTATTGATGACGCATGACTCATAACAAATTTTTTATCTTGTAAAATTGGTGATCCATCATCCGTTAATTGAATAGTTTTAAAAATTTTTGACGCTGTTGAATTAATGATTAAAGCTTTATGAAGGGATCCTGTGCTTGTACCGATAAATCCAACATTTGTACCTTTAACACCATGAACATAAATTGATGTAAAAAATTCTTTTTCACGATGAATAAATGTTGTTGCTTCAACAGGAAATTCTGAGCCAAAGACATGAGGATTTACTTCATTTCCACATTCAAAATTTGTTAAAGCATTTAATGTACAATCTCTTACACCACTTGGATGATAATCAAATCCTCGAATTCCTTTTCCTGCATTACAATATCTATGAGCATTTGTAAATTGTTTTGAAACATCTTCCATATTAAAAACACAAATTCCAGATGTTGAATAATCAGTAAATTCATGATGAAATTTATCAGTAAATACTGCAAAAATCAGTTGAATGTTATCAATTCTAAAAAGTATTATTTATGATTTTTTCTTTAAAAATACGGTAATGAACATACGTGCTTCCATGAAATTCTTCTGCAAGATAATATTGTGGATTTCCAACATACGCATCATGAACATATGACAACACTTCACCACTTGGAGTTTTACAATTTAATGGAATTTCTGAATAACTATAAAATGTTGGATCATCTTTACAAATTCTTGCAAGTTTTGAAGGTGAATTTGCATGATTTTGACGAATAACAAAATACACATATTTTTCATAATCAAATGCAGTAACATAATCAATTTGATTAACAGCTTGTGACTTTGCATTTGTAAAAGATAAATATAAACCTTGAAAGGCATTACTCAATAAATTAAGTTGATCACCCTTTTTTAAATCATAACCCGCAACCAAATATTGTGTATCTTCACGAACTGTTGGAGTAATTCCAAGAAAAAGTGTTTGCTTATTCAATTCTTTATTTTCACAAATATCTGATCCACATGTCATTGTTACAAATGCAGTTACTTGTCCATCAGATCCAGAAGGAACCAATTTTCGATTTGATTCTTCAACAATATTTGAAATATTTCCAAGTATCCTTCGACGGCATACTCCACGTTTTACACTACTACATTCAATTAATTCATGCTCTATTTTATCAATTGCTAAAGCTTTAACATAAACATTTGGATCACAATTTGCTGAAAAGTAAATTCGAACGTTTATTTATTGGTTATTTCATTTTCTTTTAATCTGTAAATCCTTTTCCGATATATAATTTTCAAAAAAAAGCTGATTTTCTTGCAGTTTTAAACCAGTCTTTATTATAATATTTTATACACTCTAATCGGAAGCTTCTAATTTTTCGATGCCTGCTTTGCTTATTGTTTTTTTTATTTCTTGTTTGCATTAATTTGGTTCATTTACTTTAGCAACACACATACAGGTCAGTTCTCTCAAAAAAAAGAGAAACTTTCTTTTATTCCTTTTTTTTTCGACCAGTTGTGTTAAAAAGTCGCATCACTAATCTCATTTACTTATTTTGCCAGGGCATCTGTTTGAGTTAGTTGCATTTAGGGTAAAAAGATGGGGATGAAGAGAGAGACAATAAATAATACGCAAAAAAAGAAAAAAAAATTGCATTCTTCAATTTATTTATTTTTTATATTTTTTTTCCTGGTAAGGGAATATAATCACAATGACTCATTAGCATATTTTTATATTATTTTCTAATTCACATTCCTTTCAATATAAAAGAAAATTGCTTGCGTTTCCTCTTTTTTTTCCATTCATTTTTTTCGCACAATAACTCAAATATATATAACGCAAATGTGCCAATTTTGTTTGAATCAAAATCATAAAATGTAAATTTAAAGTCAAAAATGAAAGAGAAATAAAAGCAAGCGTCTTTAAAAAACACAAAAAAGCAGCCATTTTTGTCTGAGTCTATTTTTATGCGAAAAAAATTAACCGGAAAAGGCTTGTTCCTTTTCCGGCACGCAATCCCAAAAAAGAAAAAAAAAGAAATTGCTTGATTATCCTTTTTTTATTCATTCATTCAAACATCATTGAACTTTTTTAGGCCTTCAAAATTCGGATAAAAAATAAGAGTTCTGTTTTGCAAAATAAAAATAAATGACGATAAAAAAATTTGCATATACAGTGCATATTATTGACCGATTTCAAAGGTAATTCAGCCGACAAAAAAGAAGAATTTAGTGCGCATTCTACGCGTTGATCCTCTTCAGGGGTGAGTGCTCCTGCTGCTTTTTATATTTTTTTTGAGAATAAATATATCCTTTTCTCTCAATCCTCAGCTTTTTGTTGAATAAAAAGCCCAATTACAGCGGAACTGTCGGCACACAGAGAATAAAACAAAGACAAACTATTTGGACAAAAAACATGAATCTTTTTTTCTTCTTCCTTTGAAACAGCTGCGCTTCTCTTTTTTTTGTAAAGCTTTGACAAAAGAGTTGGCAATTTAGGAGCAACTGTTGTTGTTTGTCTCTCGATCGCGCAGGAGTAAATCGAAAGAAAGGCGCAAATTATTCTCGCTTCAAAAAATCTCTAAATTAGAAAAAAACTTTTTTTTGGGAGTATTGTTTTTGGAGAAAAAAAAACAACAAAAATTTGATTGTCGAACACACCAGAAACAGAAGGGGGGAATAAAAAAAAAGAGAAGATGAAATGACCTTTGTAAAATTGCATTTTTTTATGACATAGTTTTTTGATTGTAAAAAAAAAATATTGCTGCGATATACTTACGTCCTTTACATTCATCTCGTAAGAAAACATCTTCTTTTGTTTCTGTTAAAGAAGTTGGAACATCATAGAGGTGATTGACCGCTCCGACAATTAATCGATTTGTATTATCATCATATACCTTGAAAAAAAAAGAAGTTGTTTACAAAAAAATCTTGTTTAAAAAAGATGTTACCATTTTTTGTAATTGAACTTTTTTTCCTTCATGCATTGGAGAAAATGGTATACTCCCAATTCCATTATCATCAAATTCTCTGACCATTATCCTTGGTAAAGGGGGTAACGGAGCAGGCGTTGACATAACTGTGGTAAAACAATTAAATAATAATACAATTAATAAAAAATGTGTTGAAAACATAATTTTTCTTGAAATTCTATCGGGTGGTATTGTTTGCTTTTGTTCATGAAAATTTAAAGTTTCTGGGATTATTGTTGATGTTGCAATTAATGATGTATTAGGTTCATGGTAGTTAACTTCTATATCCGAACATGAACATAATTTACAGCAATGCTTTTCAAATTTATCATTAATCGTAACAAAGACATCGGCGTCAACCGCCGAAGTTGACGCTCGATTGCCATGCATTGAGCAATTAATCAAAAAAATTTGAATAATAATTTAAATACAATTTTTCTTGAATATTATGATCCCGTGTAACAAAAGAAAATAAAATATTTCACAGCTTTTCTTTCCTTGATCTATTGTTGCTGCTGCTGCTGCTTTTTTTACATTGAAAATAAAAAAAACTTTTTTTTCTCTCTTGTTATTGGAAAGGTCAAGTGATTTGAAAAAAAAGAAATCGTGTAAAAAAACAATGTCGGCAGCTTCAAAAAATATATATGCTTATGAAAAAAAATACCAGCCTAAAAAAATAAAATAAAAGTAATATAATTTTTTTGTCTTCAAAAATAAATTCTTTAACACGGATATTTGCAAACAACGAAGAAAAAAAATCCGATCAAATATTGGTTAAAAGCGTTAAAAAATTAAACGTTTTTCAATTCTTTTTTTTTTGAGAATACAAAAGGGGGGATATTAGATAGACGTAAGGATAAAAACGATTGTACAGAAAAGAACAAAAAAAAAGATGAAAATTGAAAAAGGCAATTTTTTTATTGTTGATGATAACTAAAAAAGAAACAACAAAACGCCGCGATTTCACACTTGAAAAGTCATTGAAAGAATTGAGGGACTGTCGCGCTTCAAAAAGCTTCCTCATCGTTTTTTTCAATTTATTAAAAGCTGTAGCGCATCCTCCTTCTCTTAGTTAAGGGAAGATTGTTTGTTGCAAAAATAAATAAGCGAAAAAAAAAGATAATGATTTTGTTTTTTTTTATCCTTTCCTTATACTTTTCATTTTTCTTATATGCACATAAAAAGTAGCTTCTTCCTTAGTTTCAAGAAGATTTAAAGTCCCAAACAAGCTTATTCAAAAAGAAAGCACTCACTCACAATGTATCAATTTCGATACTCCTGATATCTCTCTCTCTTTTCACTCTCCTTTTCTTTTCATTTTTTTTCTCGGACAACAAAAAAAAAATAAAATGGTACTAAGGGCATGAGTGCGCAAACTCTGAATGACAAACTAGTTAAAGTCAGTCCGATGATGAACGGGAGACTAAGTCGAAATTTTTGAATAAGAGAAAAAAAAAGTTGGGAATAAAAAGCGATTGAAAAAAGATATTTTCAGAAAAAAATAAACTTTCAATATAAAAAAATATGGATGCCCGTATTAGTCATCCAACAACTTGAAAGAAAGAAAGTATGCTTTACTCTATTTTTTACTGATAAGAATGAAAAAAAAAAGACTCCTACGTTTTTAATTGATTGATTTTTTTGGATGCCAATAGGAGTTATTTATTCTTTTTTTAGATCAGTGTTAAAGATTAGATGTAAAAAAAGTAGAGGAGTAAAAAAAAGAAAGAAAAAAAAGTTTCGTTGTATTTTTTAATTTTTTTCGTGATTGAAAAATACAGCGAAAGAATCCATAACACTTTTCCCATACCAAAAATAAAAAAATCTATGCAACAATAAGTGTAAAAAGAAGGTTTGCTTTAAAGGGATTTTATCTTAATAAATGACCATATAAAGACGACAGTTATTTTAAGTGTTTGACCAGCTACCTGTGCATTCAGTTAGGTGCGCATCACTATAGAAGCTCTATTCCCTATTCTCTTCATTCTTCCTTTCCCTTTCACTCTTCTTTCAATGGCAAAAAAAGCTGGACGCACCAAGATTTTTGAGCAAAAAAATACCGCCCTAAATTATGCGCACCGGCAATCGATGACAGCGACCTCGTATCGGCGTTCTTCTCCCTTCTTCTTCTTTTTTTGTGCCTCCCTTTTTGGTAGCTTTACAGCTGAAATCAAGCTAAAAAGAAGTAACACGAATTTCTCCCTTTTTTTGTTTCTCACAGATAATACTGCTTAAAAACGCCGTCCGTTTCGCTTCATCAAGCCGCTTTAAATCAAATATGCGTAAATCTGGCGGTAAGAAAGATAGAAAAGAGAAAATGTGATTTCTTACCATGAAATGAATAAAAAAAAACATGACATCGATATACATATATAAGAAAGGGAAAGAAAAATGGATAAAAATGAAATGGCGCAATAGATCAGTGTAGATGAAAAAAGATATATGAAAAACGTTAAAAAAATCCGGTTCATGGCTAACTTTGTGGTTTTTTTAATGCCAAAAAAATTATGGGAAAAAATGAAGACTTCTTTCACTTTGTAAAAAAAAACGGAAGCCAACAAAAAATGATTTGGCCTTTAAAAAAAAGGGGGTATACATTCATTCTTCCGCAATAATGATAAGTTTATATAATGATTATTGACAACAAAAAGAATAAGAGAGAGAAAAGGGAATTCGTAATTACAGTCTTTAAAAATGTAGAAAAGTGAAAAAAGAAAGAAGAAGAAACGGTATAAATTTGATCGAACAAATCATAAATGCCTGTTTTAAAGAAGAAAAATGCATATTGAGAAAAAAAAATGACTGATTTCCCATGAACCAAAAAGAATAGACCGACGATAAAAAAGAAAGAAAAAAAACACTATTCCCAAAGCGGCGCAATCAGCTTTAAAAATCAACAATGCAATTGGAAGTCAGTATTTTTTTAGAATTTATAAAAAAATAAACCAAATACAGAATGAGAAGAAAAGTGGATTCTTTTTGATGACATAAAGTCACGCAATTGTATCAACTAACATAAAAAGAAATTAAATCGCAACTTTTGCTGCTGCCTGCCTTTTTTTTCTCCTCCTTCCGGAAACAAAATTTTCTGCCTTTGAACATGAGCTTTTATCAAAAGCAAAAAAAACTTTTCTAAATTTTTATTCAGTCTTCAAATTTTAACAAAGTATGTCCTTTATTGGAAGAATAAAGAAGCAACAAAGAAGGATGAAGAAGTCTGTCAACAACAGAAAGCTTTTTTACACTCTACAATTGGACTTAAATTTAAGGAGGCGATTGGTGATGCTTGCTTGCTTCGTCTTAAGCATGTATATTTTTTTTGTTGCTTCAACAAATCGTCATAGACTTTTTTTCATTTAATCAAGCATCATAGAAATTACATGTTGATGAAATCTTTTGTTATTATTTAAAGCAAAACAGAAGATTGTTGTCTCCCCTAAAAAGAAATTTTAAAAAAGCAGACATTTTTTCGATGATTGAGAAAGCTTTCAAAAAAATCGTCCAAAAAATCTCACTTTTTTCAATCATATAATACAAAAAGTCTGATTTTGCAAGGCCGTCAAAATAGTTCAAAGGAGAAAAATATAAATTAAAAGGAATTTTTTAAAAACGGAAAAAAACAAAACAAGACGGAAGATGAAATCAATTGAATCAAAAAAAAACTTTGGGGAGAAGAAAAAAAGTTGAAAATAAAGATGATTGCGCGGCAGAAGTCATTTTTAAGACCGTAGAAATTGGAATTTAAAAAAAAATCAAAATCTTCTTCCGGTCATGAATCAGAAAGAAACACCTGGGGTCATTTTTTTGCATTTGCAAATATAGAAAAAAAGGGGAATACTGTGATAACTGCATTAAAAAAGGAAAATTAGCACACCCTTTTTTTACAACATTTATTTACAGCATTGATGGAAATTTTGACGTAAGGCAAATATAATTTTTCAAAGAAAAAAAATCCACAATATAGCCAAAAATATATATAGCCGTTTAACAATGTTTTTTTAAATATGAAGAAAAGAGAGAGGAAATGCAAAAAGGGGGGATTGCAATAATAGCTACCAAGGGGCTACTCTCAAAATTTTTTTGGCTGCTCCTGCTGCCCTTTTCTCTCTTTTAAACGCATATATGAAAAAAAAAAGACAACCGGTGAAATTAAGCTTTAAAAAGAACTTGACGACCACCTCAAATGATAGCTATAAATCCTTTTTTTCTAGTATAAAATGACACGTTTTTTTGTTGTCCATTTTACAAGCAACTGTTATAAACTACTTTTTTTAATCTTCAACTTTTTTTAAAGATAAAAAAACGCATTTGCAAAAAAAGAGAGAAAAAAGATAAAAAATTTAATTTGAAAAAAGGTTTAAAAAAGAAAGTTAAAAATTAACCAAAAAAATGTGGTAAATGGCGCTCAAAAATAAAAAATGACATGATCTTTTGTTATATGAAAAAAAAAATTTTTTTCAAGGGGTTATGGACTTCAATGAGGGGGACTTCATTGACTTTCACATCGCGCAACGTTTAACCGCGTTAGATTCAACGGGGAATTAAGGTCAAATAACGTTATCGTTTCTGTTCGTCCCTTTTTGAGTTTAATTTTTTTTCTTTCGTCGCCGCATCTTCTTTTTATTTTTTTCTCGTTGGCGCCGTCAATTCACTCAAATGAAAATTACAAAAGAAAGGGAGAGAGAGAGAGAAAGTGCGTGTGGTTTCATTGATGGTAATATTGTGGGGGCTTCTGTCGTCTCCATATATTTTTTATTTTTTCTTCAAATTTGCGTGTTCATGTGAACATAAACATAATTGAATGGGTCATTGAATTTAGAGTCCTCAAAAAAAATTATAAAAAATAAATCAAAGAAAACTAACTCAAAAAGCAAAATAAATGAATGACATATATGGAAGGAAAAAAGAAAGGAAAGAAGGCTAAGTAGATGACAGTTAATCAACACACATTACTGTCTTTTTGAAAACAATTTTTAGACAAAAACTAAAACCTTTTTTGGAAAAGAAAAATCAAGGTTAAAAATGAAAAAAAAATATTTTTTGTGAAAGTTTAAACTTGAAAAATAGGGGTAATGAAATTTTTTGCTATCATGGGAAAAAAATCATTATTGTAAATAATGAACCAAAAATGAATAAAAAAAGTTTAAAAAATGGAACGTGCCGATAACGTTTAAAAAAAAGTAATTTATGAGGGTTAGAACGGTCCCCATTAAAAAGAGAAGAAAAATTGCGGTAACCGATAGATAGAAATCTTCAGTGTCAATAAAATGAAGAAGAATGTGACGATCAAAATATATTAAAAAACATCTTATCAAAAATTTTGCCAAATAGATGAAAAGGAATGCAAAAAAAAAGAATTAGCATTTAAAGTGAGCATTAAAAACGAAATTCTTTTAACACCTGCAAAAACTATAGAAAAAAATTTTAAAAATAAAAGTGTTAAAAAAGATTTCAGAGAAAAAGGCAAATATGTTTGGCTTAAAAAAGAATAGAAAAAAATATAAACGCATCAACCGAGGTCATTGATGGGGATCACGTTTTTTTTAGTGGACGACGCCGTTAATGGCGGGATATTTAAGTTATAACTCTCTTTTCATCTGCCAAATACTTTTCTGCAGTAAAATAGCTAAACCTGTCGTTGAATAATAAAAAAAAGAAGAATTTATTTTAAACCTGCTTTAAGGCAGTAAATATATCGCAGTTGGTGGTCTTTTTGTCAATCAAAAATAAAAAAAAGCAGTAGATAGAATTGCGCATAAATTCTAAAACATACTTCCACCTTAAAATTCTTTTTTAAAACTGTATCATTTTTCAGCATTCTTCTTTTTTTTTGCCTATAGCAATGCCTTTTTTAAAAGCACAAAAAATATTATTATTTTATTTATAAACAATTAAAGAAAAAAACGTTCCCTCTCACATTTAAACAAAAACGATTTTTAAGGGGGTCAGTTTTAAGGAAGAAACTAACAAAAAAAATGATGGAAAAAAATGCGCAATTAAATTCTGTTTTTTCCGTTTCACTAAGATCAGTATTACTATTTTGAGCATGTGATCTCATAAATCCACAAAGAAAAAAAAAGAAAGGAGGGAAAGTTTTAGTTATTTGCGCAAAAAGTAAAGCCGAAGAAATATAAAAAGAAGTTTCAAGACTTGAATCAGTAATTACGCATTTTCTGACAAGAAAATATTTTTAGTAATAAAAATTTAAAATGCAAATTAAAGTTTAATATTGCACCGGAAAAAAAACTATATAGCTGCTGCGGCTAATCCTCCTTTCTTTGTCGGCAAAAAACTATTTAAATTTGTTTTTCACAAATTTTTACAAAAATACTAATTTTAGATTTGAAAAAAAAAAATAAATCAGTTTATTTCAGAATTGAGAAGGAAATTTACAAATAAATATTTGGTCATGGTTGGCAGTGCCTTGCAATATTTTTTCGTCAATTAAGTCTATTTAAAAGTCAATTCAAACTAAATCTGCGCGCCAAGCTTTGTGGGGGGACGTCCAACAGAGAAAATTTTAAGCAGCTTGTCCATTTTTAGAGGAGAAAAAAATTGGAGGGGGAACAAAAAAGTAGTAGCCAATGGCAAACAATTAAATTTGTCTATTTACAAGTTTAAGGAAGAAAAAAATATGTAAATCATTTGTAAACAGTCTTTTGTTATTCAATTGTTGCCCCCTTTTTTTATACAAGAATAGACCGGTGCTTATGGTCAACAAAGCCTCAAAGGAAAAAAAAATAAAACAGAAAAAAAAATAAGATAAGCTCGGGTTAGCGAATAAAAAATAACTAAAATAAATACCAGATTAAAATCGTTAATAAAAATTTTTCAATGAATGAATAAAAAGAAAAAAAAAACATTTCATGTGTACAGGTTATCGGAAAATTGCTAAATTTTGATTATTTTTAGCGATAATTAACAACCGTATAAAGAATGAATAAAAAAAATAAATTTCACATTAATAAAAATAAATGAGTTTATTTAAACGAGGAAAGCAAAGATGGTGATGAAATCAGAACGACTGCATTTGGAATGTCAAAAAAAAGGGAAAAAGAAGCGATAATCACGTTAAACGAAGAAATTAGAAAAAAATAGTATTTTTTTGATTGGGAGTTTTCGCTGATGACGAACGCCGTTTTTTGTTGAACAGTTTCAAAAAAAAAATATAAACACTTCATAAAATATACAAAATTATCAAAAATTTGACCTCGAAATCAATCAAAATCAGAATGATCATTTCCAAAAAAGTCAATCATTTTTAAGTTAAAATTAAATAAAATTGCTTTAAAAAAAGGAAACAGCTGTCAAAAAGCAACCGAGAAAAAATTTGCGCACTATTGCCACCTGCTCGTCTTTCCTCCTTCGTTATTTTCTTCTTCTTTTTTTTTGCGCTTCTTACCAAAATGAAACAAAAACGACAAATGACCATAAGGAAATAACACGAATGAAGAAGACGAAAAAAATGAGAAGGAAAAAAAAGTTTTTTGTCTCAAGAAAAAGCAAGATGAAGAAAGAAAAAAAGCGTTGAAATATGGCATATATCTGCAACATTTTCTCCCTCCTATTTTTTTTTCTGCTGTCATCAATAGTATTTTTACAATGAGCGGTGTTCTTTTTACATTATGATTGGCCTTGAAAAAAAAAAGTTTTTAGAATGAACCTCACTTGCGCGGTCACCCGCAGCTCCAAGAAAATAAAAGCCATCTTTTCTTTCCCTCCCTTAAAGGTAGATCGATTCATGTTTCAGTTTTAAACACAAAAAATAAAAAAGTTACACTTTTTCTTTCTTTTTTTTGAACGCCAATAACACCGCGCATGCAAACCAATTTTCCAATTATCGCCTTTTAACGTTTAAAAAAATAGAGTTTTTTTTTTTCTTTCGCTGCTATTTAGATTGAATAACACCTCAAAAAAGAAGGAAAAACTTTCTTTTCACTTTTTTAAACTGGAAAGCGAAAAATATAAAAAATGAAGTAATGAAAACTGAAGCTGACACGATTTTCAGTAATTACCAGAATAATAGGCGTTTAAACAACTTTTTTAAAGATGGAAAAAAGTTAACACGCAAATTTTTGATTAAGTTAATATTTAAAAAAAAAGATTTATAAAAACAGAAGACAGCTGCTGTTGTTTCTTCGATTTTTAAGCAGTATTTGACCCTGTCTTTAGTAATGTTTTGATTTTGCGCAATTTTTGGAATTTTTTTATTTTTGGAAGGTGCTAAACGATCCCTCCGATTAGCTATTTAAGGGGGGCAACCGTGTGTGTATTTAGTGAGGTTGTAGAAGCTGTCGCCCATTTATTTCTTCTTTTTCTTAAATATTTTTTTTCCCATATTCTCTTTTATCTTTCATCAACAAGAAGCCTCCGCAGCAGCAGAATTTTAGAGAAAAAAAAGCAAAAATTCTTTCTTTTTGCGCGCAAGAAAAAAAAATATAAATAAAGAAAAACGTTCAAGGGTTGCTTGACCCACTGCGTTAAATACATACTTCTTTTTAATGTTTTTATACAAAGTTAAAAAACCACCATTGCTGCTTTAGGCCATTTTTAGCTTCTTCGAGCTTTTAAACGAAGAATACATGTACTGAAAAAAGAAAAACAAATGAATGTCGTATGTTTTTAACCTCTCTGTTAAGGGGGGAAAGGATGTTACATCAACATCAAAAAAAAAGCAGAAGAAACTTTTACACACTTAAAAAATGTTGCTTTTGCTTTTAAAAAATCAACATCGATAAGAGCTAAAAACAGACAACAATCAATAGATAAATATGTGGAAGAAAAAAAAGTGTGAAGAAAGGTTATAATGATAGATGTAAAAAAATATTTTTTTTAATGCAAAAATCTTGGCTTTTATTTTTAATTCCATGCTTCCTCAATAGACAGGCATTCAACAAGACAAAAAACGTTCACAAATTCAAAACAAAAAATCAACAAAGAAAAATTTCAAAATGTCCAAATGGCGCCAAAAATGAGTAAAAAAAATTTTTTCTTTGTTAAATTTGACTTTTACCTGACACATTGAATTTTTTTTGGCAAAAATCGAAAGAAATACGATCACTTTTTGAACAAAAAAAGTTGTGTTTTTTTTGAATTATATTCAAGAGTTCAGTGTCATAGATTTACAATGTTTAATGCAAAAAAAAATATAAAGTAAACGTGCTTGAATTTGAAGAAGAGTTGACACAAGAAATTGGATGCCAAAGAAGGAATAAGGGGGAGTTCAAAAAAAGAAGAATTAGAAAGAAATACATACATATCTATTAAAAAAAATAGCTAATTTGAGAAGAACTCTTTTTTTTTATTTGATGCTGGTCAAAAACACCCAAGTCGTCGAGTTGACACCCGACACGCATATTTTAGAAGAAAGAAAGAAAATTTATGCTATGGTTGCCGATTTGTTTTGGGATAGTGGTGGAAAAATTTCATCTTTTTTTCTCTATCTCCTAAAATTGTAATCGTAAAGAAGAAGCTTTTTTTGTTCATTGTAATTTTTTAAGTGATTGCAAAAAAAAGACTTTTTTACAACATGTTTAAGAATTGGAAAAAAAAGCTTTTGTTTATGTTCCACGTTTATGCGCAATCTCATATAAAAAAATATTGAAGAAAAAAAAACGAAGCGAAAGACAATAATCAAATAAAAGGGAAGTGATTTACGACTCGTAAAAATTGTTATAATCAAGAATTGAAAATGAAAAAAATAAAAATAAAAAAGTGAAAATGTTTTTAACTCTTGAAGCAGTTAGTAGTAGGAGAAGAAGCTTTAAGGATGTTGCCGCTTAAAAACAAAGGATGCATTTTCATTGTTGAATAAAAGAGGTGAAGACACTCTTTAAAAACAAAAAAAAAGAACCGAAAGATTTGCTTCTTTCTTTTTTTAAAAAAGTGTCAACAGTGAAAAGTAGCAGCGCCCAATAATTTTGCTTTTAAATTTAAGTACCGCCATTTTTAAAACACTCCTTTCTTAGCACATTCCTATTTTTTTAAACTTAAAGAAATATGCTAATTTTTTTGTCACACAGAAAAAAATGCCAAAAACAAATAATATTTAAAGCTAACAAGTTTATAATAAAGATAAAAGAAGGACAAAAAGAAAGCAGCCAACGAAGAAAAAAGAAAGGGAAAAACATAAGTTTTGTTGGTGGTGGTTTTTTTTTTGCTTGTATGACAGATAATCTACATTAAAAAGACAACATTCCGATGCCATTTTTGTTGTGTCTTCAAGACTTGAAGAAGAAGAAGAAGAAAAAAGGCATTATGTTTGTCGCCGAAAATAGAAGAAGACGAAGAAAGGCAGCAAAAACTCTTCTTCTCATGGGACCACACTCATCGCCCTTTTAAAAGCGGCTACTACTTTATAAAGAGGTTCAAAGTTGTTGCAAAAAGAAATGCCCCAATAAATTCCTATCAAAAATATATATATTTATATATTTGCAAATAATTTTTGTATTATCTGTGAATGAATTAAAGGTAGAAGAGATATACTGTAGAAGTTAAAAAATTTAAGTGGATTATTATTAGTATTATACTTATAGCTATGGCATTAAATAAAGTTTCGTTGTTTTTTCACTCTTTGTTGCATTTCCGCTTCTACGGTAATTTCCAGGCAAAGTTGTTTATGAGAGATATATGCTTTTAAAAGTAATGAATCATTAGAAAAAATGTTTTTGATGCTATCACTGAGTAATCACTTGTACATTTCCCTTTAACTTCATATTGTCAAATAATTTTTTTCATTAAAGTTTAAAAACAAATGATTACAAAAAAAAGTAAAAAATGAAGTTGTGATTTAATCTATTGAATGTATCGTTTGTAGTGGTCAAATAAAAATTAATGCTTTTGCAGTAAAAATGTGAATGAAGAATTAATTGCACAACAAATCTAATCAAAGTAATGTTATGTCTCATATTGATAAGAAAGAAAGGAGAGAAAAAAGAAAAATGATGATTGTTGACAAATATGAGAGAAACAGCCAATTTTAAGCATGAGATCGATTTTTAACGATAACGGGGCCGTTGTGAAAAGGTGTGTATTGAGGAAACGCCTGCTTTTTGACATTCCATATTTTTTTTATTCATTCCATTGCTTTTTCTTTTTTCGACAAAAAAATTTAATTTTTGTATACAAAAAAATATAATTCATAATGGTAAGCTTTAAAAAATGAATGATTTTTGATTTCTAATTAATACTTTTGCAGGTTTTACCACGATACGACGGGAATACATTGAGACCGTTGAGACCTGTTGGAGATCCAGGTGTTTCAATATTTCCACGTCTGAGTCTTCCAGGTGATGGTCATTTACATGTAAGATATTTTTAAAAATATACTTTTTTTTAATAATTGCTATAATTATTATTAGGAAATGAATTTGTTAAATCGTTCAACGGGCTTAAATCCAGCTTTTCAACCACCTGGAACATACGGGCATCAAACAGGACAAATTCATCAAGGCTTATTACCTGGAAGCATCACTGCAGCAGATGATGCGGATCCTGATTGGGAATCAATTCTTCATAATATTCAAGAAATTGGAATTCACCGATTTTTAACTTTAATTAAAAAAGTTCCTGCAATTGGATTATTGTTGATTTCACTTTGGATTGTTTGGGGTAGAGGATTTAATACAGTTTTGGAAGACGTTGAAAAAATATGGGAATTGTTGGACTTGTTTGCGGCGGTATTACTGCTGTTGGAGTTACCGTAACAGCACAACATCATTCAAACAATAAAAATTCAGCAAAATATCAAACATGGCGAAGAGTTATTGTTTGTTCATTAAATTTTCTTTGCTCAATTGCTGTCATCGTTTTTGGAATTATTTCTCTCAGTGATTTACATAGCAAGGTTTGAAATTTAAACTGATTTTTCAAAATAAAATATATTTTTTAGCCAGAAGCAAAAAATTTTGCATACATGACTGTAAATGAAAGAACCGCACATGCTGGAGCTCTTACCGGTGTTGGACTTTTAATTGCAATTTTCTCACTTTTATCTTTGGCTTTTGGAATTTCGGCTTTGATGAAAGTCAATAAAGCTGAACACAAAGTAAAAGAAGCAAAAAGGCGTCAACGATCTGTTGAATATCTTAATCCTGCATATGGAGCTGTTGAAGCATGGTAAAATTGAATAATTTTTTAAACATTTATTGCTTTATTTTTTTTTTAAATTTTTTGACAAATTTAAAACTATATAAAGATTTTTTAATAAAAGAATTAACATTAATTTTAAAATTCTATTACAATTCTAAAATTTTACCATTCAGTTATGCCATGAACATATTTGTCAACCAAAAATTGATAATTTGATTTTTTAATAAAAAAAAGTTTTTGTGAAAATACGTTAATGGGGATTAAAGGGGAAGAAGCATAACATTCATAACATGTTTGCGGTTAAACAATTGAAAAGTTTTTAGGGCTCTTTGTTGGTATAAATAAAAATGTTTTAAAATTTTGGATAACAAAATGTCCACCCCCCTTCGTTATTGATAGCGAAGTGGGTAAAGCGATAACGGAATGTATGAATAACGAAGTGCCGATAACAAAGTGTTAGGTGTCCGTTCCACTATCTTTTTTTGCTAGTTTTTGAAAGTTCTTTTTTTTATCATAAAAATGGTGCTGTATATTTTCGCGCTGTATTTTATCAAAAAAGAATTATGTATCTTTTTTATTAACTAAACTAAGTTTTGTTTTATCATGAACATTTTTACAGTTTCTTTTTTTCGTCTGCTCGTGTTCAATAGAATAAAAGAGGCAAAAACAAATCCCAAAAAGTTAATGCTTTCTTTAAAAATAACGACTCAAATCCAAAAAGAAAAAAAATTAATATTATGCCTAAGAAAAATTTCTAGAAGGTATTAGTTAAAAGATAGATATCCCAGAAAACTCTACTTTAAAGCTCCTTCTTTAATCATGGGAAAAACAATGTTAGAAAAAAACTTGCTAAATCATGGTTCTGGTTCTTTTGGAGCGTATCCTGTTCACCTAAACCAAAGCAAGTTGCTTGGAATTTTTTATATGAAATTATTGCATCTTCAATTTTTACTACATCTTTTGAAAATCGAAAATATTCAAATGAATCAGCTTTAAAGCAAAACTTAAATCCCAGTTGCTTGCAAGTTTGATAAAGCTTTAATTTTGTTTTAAATGAAGCATTAGATAAAATGTAATATAATATTGTTGAAGGAATTGAAAATGACTGATAATAAATATTTTAAAATTTTTTTGGACGTTCTGTAGCAAAAAGCATAACTTAAAAAACAATTATTTTGCTAGTAAAGAAATGATTGAAACTAATTAAATATAAAATAATTTTTAATTATCAGGAAAATAGATAGATTTACAGGCTGTCCAGATGTTACGTAATAGTTTTAGGGGGGGAGGGCGTTCACGAATTATTACGCCGCTTCGATCTTGTCGCCAAAAAGCTTTGATGTTTCATTACCAAGAGGGGGTATTACGTAACATCTGGACAGCCCCTTAGCATTTATTGTAAGCTTTCCGTTTTTTTGCCTTAAAGCGACTTTGTAAAAATGTTGTGGTATTATGTTCCTCAATGAAAAACGTTAATTAAATAATTTATTACAATTTAAGGAAACATCCAGACCTTACGTAAGCACTTTTATGGGTGGGTGGGGGTAAGCCAAATCTTACCCGGCTTTGATATGCGGCATAAGATTAAAGGAAAAAATCTTACGGAAGGGTGGGTGGGGTTGAAAATTTAGGGTTTTTTGCTTACGTAAGGTCTGGATGTTCCCTAATAAGAATTAATACTGAAAGATACAATTACAACAACAATGCTTTCACCAACTTTTTATGACAAACTTGATCCAAAATATCTTGAAAGGCTTCTACAGCTTGAAGAAACTCTAAAATTTCCAGAAGAAAAAGAAACGGATAATAGTATTTGTCTTAAATTATTCGTTGATTTTTTGAATCAATTTATTATGCCCAAAGAACTTTGGGATAAACTGTTTGAGTAACTTTTATTTATTTTTAAAATTTTTGAAATTAAATCTAATAATATTTTCAGTTTAATACACGATTTATCGCAATTTCCTAATCATAAAAATACGTTTTTCTATCAGTTTTATTTTAAAAAGCCTGACATCGAGGGATGGGATGTAATAAGCAAAAGGTGTATGTTTACGAGTTTTTTAACGAATTATCTTGTGATGTTGAAAATTTTTGTTATCCACATAAAGATTTACCAAAGACGTTTGAAGACTATCAACGGTGTTGTGCTTGTAAGTTGTTTCATGATATTAGAAAATTTTTATACACTGATTTTGTTCCAGGCTCTTGTATACCAAAATCAATTACTGAAAAGGTTTTTTTGATTGTTGACAATTTAGAACTTCATTTTGGCGGGCATCCAACTTTTTATTCAAAATGGTTCTATCTTCGATATTTAAATGGGAACAGCAACAATAAAAATTTAATTATTGATATGCCATGGAATTCAATTCAAGATTTTTTCAAATACTTTTCAACTTCTTACAACGATCAATTTGCTTTAACTTTTACAACAACAATTAATCAAAGTGAAAATTATCCAAATTTTTTACCGAAAATTATTCCAATAAATTCATTAATTTTGAGTTCTTTGCCTCGAGATACTTTACCTTCAGCTTTAAAATTTTCCAACATTTTTTCAATAAAAAAATTAGAAATTGTTCAAAGTCAACTATCGAAAAAAGACCTAAATTTTTTAAAAACTTTGGAATTGGAAAGTATATTACTTAATTTAGGCTTATATCAAAGTTACGACAGCATTGATTTTGTGTTAGATGCCGTTCAAGGAATTCCGGATATATGGTAAGAAATTTTAATTAAATTAATTTATATTATTTTAACCCTTTATTTTTTTAGCATTGATATTACTTTTTCATTTTTTCTCAAAGGTTATTTTGAGCCGCGCGTCGTAAAATGGGTAGAAATGTATGGTTATCCATAGAAATTAGTTTTTATCATTAATATTTTTGATGAATTTCATATAAAGTTTTTATAAATGCAAATGTTCAATTTTTTTAACAATAAAAACAATGGTTTGCTGCAATTAGCAAACTTCTGTACGTTTTCGTATCCCTTTAGTAAAAAATACTGATATTTGTTTTTTATAAAACTTATTATAAATTCGCAAAAACTCTAATTTTAAAAAAATTATGCCTCTATAATCTGAAAGTTATTGTTCCGCTTCAATTTTAATTAACAAATTCTAATGATACTTTCATAGTTTTTTTCCAAACTATAGGGACAGCTGAGAAAAAAATGAAATGAAATGATTTTGTAATGAATGCGCCGATGAAACCTATGAACATCTTGGATGTTAAACTTCGTTTTGATAAAGAAATTGCAAAGTGAAGCGAATTGACAGGAGTGCCAGAAAATTTTTACGGATAATCGGTGCAGATGTTTTATGGACGGTTGGAATTCCAGCAACAACTTCATAAACAACAGAATCGCAACCACAACATTCTCCTGAAGAATAACATCCAATGGAAAAAAAGCTTACAGCACATTCAGTAAGAAGTTTTTGAACTGTATCTTCTTTAATTTCTTTACAATCATTAATAGCCAAATACTAAAAATATAAAGAATGAAATAGAAAATTATTTAAATCAAGCATTAACTTTAATTTTAAATGCTTTACAAAATCAACAACGCTTGACAATTGTCCCCAGTATGAAAAGCTACAGTATTGAAGATTTTTACATTTCTTAAAAGCATCCAAAGTAGAATTATCAAATTGATTACCTCTCGTTTACGAACAGAAGAAGTTGCACAAAATGTTTGTTTTCTTTTTATTTTGTTTGTTGAATTGAATAAAAATTTTGCTATTAAATAGCTTGTTTATGATGTTTTTGTGTTAAATTAAGACGTAAATTATTAAATTTAATTCATTAAAAATCGAGGAAAATCTGTTTATAACACTTCATTGATTGAATCAATTTTTTATCGTATGCTACAGTATACGATAAAAAATTGAAGCCGAAAATTATTCAAGATTCTGAAGGAATGCAAATTCATGCAAGATATTTTTATGATTTTAATGAAACTTTTATTGACAGTATCCAAAAATTTATAATATTTTCAGACACTAATTTCAAGTCCCCTTACAAATGATATCATTACAATCAATGAAAATTTTCTTCAACGAAAACAACTACTTTCTTCTTATCAAAGTATTCAAACTATGGAATCAATAAATCGATATTATACCGCCATTGATAAATGTGTTCAAAATATTGGCGGAGATAATGCAGAAATATTTGGATGCCGAACGCATTATGCATGTAAAATTACAAGATTTTATAATGTTCATTGCATTGAAGCACGACAAACTTATCAAAAATATCAAATAACTGATTCATTAAATATTTTTGCCCCAAAATTTCGATCAAAACCCGTAATTAATTTAAATGGATGTAGCCTATAAGAATTATCCAGAAGCTATAAACTTGTATAACAAATCCAATCAATTGAAAAAGAGTAACATTTATATAATAAAGAAAAGAAAGCAAAACAGGAGCTTTAAAGTAAAACATAAGACAAAGACTTAAAACAATTCAGTAGCATGAGAAGGTTTTTCTTTACACTTGAGATCTTCATCATTCTTTGGTTTTTCAACAATCTTTTTGGAATCATCAAATTTCATAGCAGAGAATTCTTTTATCCATTGAGCACGAGCGGAATTGACATCATCAAATGACATTTTACCAGAAAACAATGAATAATGTTTTGCTTCAAGAGCAGTTAAACTTCGAATAAATGGAAATTCTTCTTCACGGATAATATCTTTTAATGAAGAAGGCAATTCTGGGAGCTAAAATTAAAGCATGTGTTATCAAAAATGATGTAAAAAACTAGAAAAAACTTGCCCAGCACATTCCGTAACCAGTATTAACAGCAACAACGTGCCATTTATTTTCAAATTGACATCTATCGTATTCTTGACGAGCAAAACAAATCTAGAAAAAAAGCATATTAAAGCCGGCTTCAATAATATAAAAACTAACTTCAACTCCAACACCTTGAAGAAATTCACAGTATTTTGGGAAAAAGATTTTACTGAGCAAAGGATGTTCTGAACAGAATTCATTTTCTTCACCATGACGGCTATGGACCCGTTTAGGAATTTTGACATAATCTCGGCACTGAAATTTATATATTAAAGAGTACTGCTAATAACTATTTAAACTTACCAAACACAATTTGCTTTCCTTCTTATTAATAGGACAACGATATGATTGAATCCATGTTGGAACAGGCTTTGGATCAGCATTATATTCATGAATGGAGCAGCACTTGTTAACGATTTTTGGATTTAAAGTGCATTGATACCAGCTGCCAATTTCAAGCTTGTTGTATTTATTCTTCTATAATTGAAGATATGGTTTAAAGGTAATATAAAATTAAAAAAGAGAACTTACTTCAACTTCAACGGTACCATTCCATGTTGTTAAGCAATCAAGACGATGAGAACAAAGTGCATATGTTTGAGATAAAACTCTTTGAGTAGTATTAGCTGGGCGAAAATCCAAGTATTCTTGGATATATGGTTCAGCATTATATTCAAAAGAATCGTGATTTGATTGATCGGCACAGAAAAACCAGAGGATTGTTGGATCATTTTGACTTCGAAGAATATCTAATTTAACATATTCACGACTAAAAAGTGTTCAATAAATGCATAAATGATCATTAAACAAAAATGATAGATACTTACGGAACAATATACATAACTTCTTTGTATTCCATTCTAGTATATGCACCAATTCGAGGAAACCATGTTGAAGATCCACTTTCACCAGCTTCATATCCATTTGGTTGATTATTAACAGGAACAGGAAGCTACAAAGTGTTAATAAATATTATGTAATACAGCAAAAAAGTAGATAAAACATACAGCAAAATCAAAATGTCGGAAGGTATATCGGCCTTGATCAATGACAAAACGCCAATAGCGAACTTTTTGTTTACCTACTTTGTTAGGAACCAATTCTTCAAAATCTTCCTGCCAAGCATATGCACCAATCTGAAAAAAAAGGTGATTATATTGCGTATAAGAAGAAAGATTAAAGAAGGATATGTGAAGACAAGTCAATTTCAACATCGGAAACAACGGCCGCCGAGGAAATTAATAACCACAAAGAATTTCAGAATCTATACAAAAAGCAAGAAATAAAACTTACTGGCATTTCCATATTGACAAATTCATATTCGAGTGCATTAATTCTTCGAAGAAGTGTTCCTTCTTTAGTTCGAGCCATTACAATAGAATGATTGTGATGAATTTTATTACCAGTTCGCGCTTCGCCATTTTCCATCATTATCTTTATTTAGCTTGTTACAACAGTTAACTGTTATTAAACTTGTAATTGAGTATTTTTAAAAAATATCAAATAAGAAAGTAGAGATAAAAATGATTTTTTAAGATCGCAAAAAATTTTTTTGTTTTTTGAATCCCAATTTTGCAATCAATCGTTGCGAGATTCTTTCATTGTTTGATCGATGTTGTTTTTTTTGTTTGCGAAAAAATGTCTGTGAAAAAAACGCAATTTTATGCTTATTGTTTGTCATTTTTTAAAAATGACAAAAAAAATTTTTTAATCTTTATTTTTGCGTATTTTTTCCGGATGTTAACTTCTTTTCCCGTTTTAAAAGTCAACACAATATAAAAGGCTAACAAAAAAATTGGAGCTGCTGCATAAATTTTTTTGTCAATCTCATTCATCTAAAGTTTTTGACTCTATTATTATTATTATCTATTACAAGAATCAGATTCTATTATAAAGTATCCAAAAAGAATTGTAAAAATATAAAACTTTATTATCAGTAATACAGAATCAAACATACAAATATAAATCAGTTGCTGATACAATTATTCTTCAATTTTTGTTTTTGACATAATTTTCTTAACTCTCATAAAATGATGCAATTTCCTCAAGCTTGACAATCTTTTTATTTTCAGCTAATCTGATAAGAACACGATGCATACAGATGTATCTATAAAATGCCATTATGTCTATGTGCATAAAAGTGTTTTTTTAAATTCTTACTGCACATCAGTTTGAACTGAACCATGACGATATTGTCGCAATTTTTTTACAACATCTGCCAGAACAAGTCGATCGCCAGCATATAATATTTGATTAGCTATTTCAAGTTTTTTAAACATTTATTGCTTTATTTTTTTTTTAAATTTTTTGACAAATTTAAAACTATATAAAAATTTTTTAACAAAAGAATTAACATTAATTTAAAAATTCTATTACACTTCTAAAATTTTACCATTCAATTATGCCAGGAACATATTTGTCAACCAAAAATTGATAATATGGTCTAATTTTTTCTAAATCTGGGCGTTCATCAGCTTTTGAATATAAATCGCACGCACTAAAAATTAATAAAAATAATTGCTAATTAAAAATATAATACAAACTTTAATTCATAAATATTTTTAAGCATTTTTCTATCGTATTCATTTTCAAAATAAAGATATTCTCGACTGGAATGATATGGATAAAATGAATGAAATCGAATTGCATAAAGGGCTTCTTCAGGGATTGTACAAGTTGGATGATGTTTTAATACTTGATACATGTATTCATCATGTGACCAAGTCATCAAAAGTTTATCCAATCCGCAATTTTTACTATAAATTCCAAATTTTGTTTTATAAACTGGATCATTTGAATTTGGATTTCCTTCAAAACTTTTTAATCCATAAACAATTGATTTAGCTGGTGCACATCCAACAGGATATGTATCACCTGTTACAGCATATTGTACTTCTCCCCAAACACTCATAACTTTTCCTAAATCATGAATAAGTCCAGTTAAATGTAACCATGGCCGTTCAGGATAAGCTTTCCGCATTCGTTCAGCTGTTTGATATGCATGAATAATATTTGCATCTTTTTCTACCTAAAAAGAGATCTTATCGATTTTTCGAAATCAAATGATAACAAACGTCTGGATCACTTTCATCAACTAATTGTGATAAAAGATCTACGCAATCCAAAAGGGATAATTTTGCATGATTAAATGCGAGCCATTTTTTATGCTGAAACAACAATTTTAATTTTGAAAAAAAACCAAAAATCACACAGACCATGCTTTTAACAAAATCAACCGTTTGAAATTTATGTTGATTATAATAATGTTGTTTTACACGAGCTTGTAACTGAGTTTTAGGAATTTCTTCGTAAATACGAAAGTGAGGCTGCTGCAATTCTTTTTCGACTGGGAGCTTCATACTTTTTTAACAAGACAAGTTCAATTTCTTTGGGACAACAAAGATTTTGTAGACAAAAAATTATTAAAAAAAGTGCAGACTGAACCTTTTCTTTGAAACTTGTTTGAGAAAAGAACGGGTTATCAATGAATAAAATATTTGAAACATAAATAAATGGTCATCAATTTTAACGGTCATAAATACAAGTGTTTCTTTTAACTCTTTTAAAGTTTGTAAATTTAACTATAAACTACTTTTACATTTAAAATGACGTTGCAGCGTTTTATAACCTACGACGATAAAAAGAAAAAGCAGTTGCATTATCTCTTCAGCACAATTAATATGTTTTTTAAAGCTAGGAAGCGGAAGCCAAAATAAAACAATTTCCACAATCTTATTTTCTTAGTCAGTATAGTACTTTGACTGATTGTTTTCCAACTCATTGTTTTCTTTTTTTCCTTTGTTTTAGTAATATTCCGTCGAATTTTAGCTCTGCAATTACTGTAACTTTTTCGGAGTGCTTCAGGGTGCTTTATAATTTTACTGTGAATGTATTTTTTGAAGGCCAATCGAATGGTACTAAGCTTCTTAGTGAGATCGAGTCTTCTCCTTATAACCAAAACAAAATTGTGCATTTTCGACACTTTGCCGTGGGAAAATTTTGTCTAAAAGTTACATATTCGGAATCAGCGTAAAAAACTGAGTCTACTATGTTAGATTATTAGGATGGAACAAAAAATTTTATTTTTCCAACTGTAACGAAGAAAAAAGGAAAAAAAGTGAAAGAAAAAAACTTGGCAGTCGGTTCCTGTTAAAAGCAATATTATTTTTCAATAAATATATAATGGGAGAATTTTGATTTTTCGAATTTTGTGAAAGTATTTTAAATGTTCTTTTAATTCGAAACACTAAGGATTTGTTAGTGCCGTTACCACTAATGTTTTTTAGAAAAGGTGTTTTTTAATGTTTTTTTTGCATTTTGGTTACCCTCAATTTTACCATATACACATTTATGACTGCAATTAAAGTTGTCAAAGCATTTTATATAAATTTGTTGGTGAATATGATAATTTTTGTTAGTAAAAATTTATTGCAAAATATAACATCAAAAATAATATTTCTCAGATACAACAAAAAATAATTTAAAACAATTTCGCAAAAACCAATACAAAAATAGAAGAAGAAAAGAGAAAGCATGAGATAAAGGTAAATGCTTTTGCATATATATATAAATCCGGCGATATCGCACAGATCTTGCGAAATAACGTAATGACCAGAATAATCACCGAAACAAAAAAAGAAGTGAATGAAACATAAAAATAAGAAGCAAGAGAACAGGCAAACCAATATAAAAGAAAATACAAACAACACATCGAAACGAATGTTCTTTTTTTTGATCTGATTTCTGGCAAAGTACTTTTGTTGGCATTAGAAAAACCGCCAAATTTAAAAATCTTTTGCTAAAAATTTTTACGTTTTTCTCGGATAAAAAAAAATTTTTACAAAACTTTACGTAAAAAACGAACTTATAGGGTGGTTATCGGATTTTTAGTCACCCTATAAGCTCGTTTTTTTCGTAAAGTTTTGTAAAAAAATTTTTTTTTATCCGAGAAAAACATAAAAATTTTTAGCAAAAGATTTTTAAATTTGGCGGTTTTTCCAATGCCAACAAAAGTACTTTGCCACACATCAGATCAAAAAAAAGAACAATTTATTCACTTTCAATTCGATGTGACAGGAGAAAAAAATCGTTTTTAAATGCAAAGTTTATGAAAAATATAGCATTGCTACAAAGCTAAAAAGAAATAATTTGAATGTTTTTTTTTGAGAACGTAAAAAAGGGATTAGTAAAGGATAGTAAGAAATTAGGCACTTCCATTATTGAGATGAACATTTGGCATATAATCACGAGCCATAAGACATGCAAATACAGTCATAACCATTTTTTGATTGACTTCTGTAATATCTTCAGGAAGTGCATAAATAATTGCACCAATTTTACGACCAGAAGTAATTGCATATTTTGCATTATCAAATCTTTCCTAAAAAAAGAATAAAAAAAAAAATTAATGTACAAAATAAAATAATTAACATACTTGATCAGTTCCACCTCTTTGTACAACGTCATAATTGATAACACCAGGTTTAATGGCATCAATTAAATCCAAAACAACAATAGCATCAGCGATAACCGGATCTTGAAAGCTTCGAATAGATGTTGATTTTCCAGCAGATTGTAGCTTTTCATTAACCCAACGAACAATTTCTTTATCAGTAGCAAGATTACCATTATCTGTGCAACGAGCTAATACAGCTAAAGTATATGCACGCATAAGTTGCCAAACAAGAGCTAAAATAAACGACAAGAAATTATTAATAATCTAATAATAATTTTGACATACCAAGTGTTAAAGTACGATTTCCATCGTAAATATCTTTTCCTTGAATTCCAACTAAAGAAAATTTAAGATCCCTTCCAAGTTCAATTGCATAATTGCAATTTTGAATTTGATCCATCATTCCTTGAAGTTTACGGAATTGTTGTACAACACGTTTCCAATTAACAACATCTTTTTTAATTTCTTCGTATAACTTAAAAGAATACATTAGTTTAAATCAAAAAGCAATATAAAAGATTTACTTGGAAAATGATTAAACCATTTTGTAAATCAGTAAAAAGATATCCAACATGTGGTTTAACTCCTAAACTATTCATCCAATTACGATATGTTTTTTCTTCACGAGTTTCTTCAACAATATCTTCTTCAGGTAATTCATCTGCCCCTGGTTCAGGTAATGCAGGATATTTGTTAAAGAGATTTGCAACAAATGCCAAATTTAATTTATATGTTCCATGTGCAACATCATTTGGTGTAACAAATGCTCGACAATCAATTTTTGCGGCTTCATTTAACATTGAAGTTGCCCGTTTAACATTCCCTTCTTGATTCAATGGAGATAATGATAAGCCAGCTTCACGTGGAGCAATTTGATTAAGTAAATGTGTATAGATTGTTGAATCAATAATATCAGAAGTAAAATTATTCATTCGACGATCAGTATTTGCCTAAAGAAGAAAATTACTGTAACGGAAATTTGGTGGCCAAAAAGCTTACATTTGCCAAATGATAATTAACCCATCGAATAAGAATTTGTTCAGGTGAAAGCCGACGCAATTCATCTAATGTTTCTCCTTCATTCAATAATCTAAACATTCCAGGTACTTGCTCCAAATTAATTTGACTAAAAAGTCCAACACGAATAATTTGCCAAATGATTCCAAGAACAAGATGTGGCTTTCCTTTACTAATATCATCTGCATCAATATTTACTAAGTTACAACCAATTGCAGAGCAACTTGTTAATGCCAAAACTAAATTTTCCAATTTTGTATAAGTATTAAGATTCTTTTTATTGATTGCCCGTTCATCAATTGTATCTGGTTGAGCAACATTGATAAGTTTACAAATGATAAGGCCATCTTGAACTTTTTTATATAAATCTCCGTTATCTTGTTCAACAGGAAGCAAACGCTTCAAATCAGGATCTCCACCAAGTTTATCGTTAATCCAACTTGAAAACGCAATTTCTTCCTACAATGTTCATTCTGTAAAAATTATAACAAAATGTATAAAACGTACAGCAATTCGAATAGTATGAACAATTTCATCAGCCCCATGTTCAGCAATTCCTTGAACTTGATATGCATCATTTACCCGAACAATTCCTTTCTTCCATTGATTAACATGTGCTGATTTTTCTTCCGCTAAGCTTGAATAAATTTCATTTAATTGCGCGACTGTCACTTTATCACTATCACCAAATCGTGCCAATAATTCTCGTAACTGATAACCGGGTACATCAAATCCAATGGTTTTTAATGCTTCACTAACATCTTTTCGTGAAATATATCCATTGCCACTTTGATCTATCTTAAAAAAGATTAATTTAAGATAAATTTTATATCATGAAAGTTAAAAGTGGAACAAATTGCCAAAATACATGGGATCAAATTTTTATTGCTTACCGTATCAAACTTTTCATGTAAATCATTAATCAATTCTGGATTCATCATAAAAATTAGTTCAAGTGCTATTTAATTAAGTTGACTTGTTGTCCACAAAAAAATAAAGTAATAGGGTCTTGTATTTTTAATAACACCTAAAAAAAGTAAACAACCAATGTAAACTTTCTAGAAACACAACAAAAAAATTGTGAGAGAGAATAAAAGCAACAACGATCGATTATCAAACAACAAAAAATGATAACAATAAAAAATGATAGAAAATTCAGCAACGACAAGCAATGTGATGCAAAACTGATAAAAAAAGAAGAAAAAATTATACATTGAATTGACTTGCTCGCTCACATTCAGCTTTTTCGCTTTTTACGGGAATAAAAAGAATTATGCTAGGAATTTTGCAAGAGTGAAAAAAAGGGAAGATTGTTTTGCGTGGTTTTTAAAATAAAAATATAAAAGAGAATCAAAAAGCAAAAAAAGGATGATTACTATTTCAGCGGTAAAAAACTATACAAAAAAAACAACGACAAAGATCAAAAGCCCTGACGATGATTCATCAAAATTTGCTTCCTCCATTTAGTGGTTTAATTTTGAAAGAACATAACGTTTTTTCTTTTTTTTGAGAAGTGTTAATCAGACATAAATGAAAAGATCAATTATCAGAAGAATTCATCTATAAATGACTCACTCATTTCCGGAAGTCCTCAAATCAAAAAAAGAAGGGATAAGATTGAGAATGAGTAATGTTTACGTTTTTTTTTTACAGAAAATCCATAATATTTTTCGCTTTTCTTAAAATTTGTAACAATAATCGATTTATTGTCACCCATTCCCTTATGTAAGAGGGAAATATGACCAACAGAGAAATGTTTTTTTATTTGAGAATATTTGTTTGTCATAAAATATTATAAAAAAATTTGGTGGAACCGTTTTTTGCATTAAAAAAATTATAAATATTTTTTACGGGTAACTGAATGTTGCAATTAGCATTTAACAATGGAAATAGGAAAAAAAATTTAAAAAGGGATTAATACAAAGAAATGCTTTCTATCTTGAAAATAGAAAATACAACAAAAAAGACGTTGTTATTGTCGTTTGGTTCGTTGTTGTCCTTGCAATCAAGTGAAACCAGCCGTTCTTTACAAAAAAAAATGAAGAAAGAAAAACAAATCGAGAAAAAAATGGATGACAAATCCATTTTTTCCTCTCCATTTTTAGCACTCACTTAAAAGCTTATCCACATTTTTATATCCCTATACTTATATATTAGCCATTAACTGAAGCTTTAACAAAAGCAGCGTAATTATGAGTAAATAATACCAAATGATTACAAAGAAAAACTTTGATGGCATCTTTTCTCTCTCAATCTAAACATTTCTTAACAGCAGTTGATCATTTAAAAAAACAAACGTCTTCTGCAAAGAGAGAATGTAAAAAAAATGTGAGTCAAACCGGTCATCATGAAAAAAAGGCGCAAATGTTTTTCCCTCTTTGGTGTTATTCTTCAACTACTTTTTTTGCTTGCAATGAACAAAAAAAAAGATGATGATGGCTGACTAATGAATCTCGGTTGAGTGTAAAAGGAAACAAACATGAGTTAAAAGCGTGGAAAAATTTTATTCAACAAAAAAATCTATATAAAAATAATATTGTTTGTATGAATGAATAAAAATCAACAAAAAAAAACATATCTCTGAGTCAAGGTTTTTTTTCTTTTTTTTTACCAAAAGAATGTGCATGTTTCAAAAAATTCCAAAAATAAAATTGATGAATAAAGACATCAAAAATTGCGTGCAGATTGATCGAGAAAGATAAGATTTTTAACAAAAATAAAAGTGATGATCAAGACATAAAAAAAAGGGATTACAAAGAAAGGGAAAAAATATGAATCAGCAGAAAAATTTTATAAAATTTTTTATATTTAAATAAAATTTCGAAGAATATATTAACGATCAGGAGGAGAAGAAAAAAAGAAGTTTTTATTGGTTAAACGTAAAATAAAAGGAATAAAATTCTTATAAGAAATTGTAAGAAGGAAGTCAAACAGAGTCGAGGTCATCATCATGTGTGAGGGAAAGAAGAAGAAGAAAAAAAAATAGCGTTCGACAATGATGACCAATTGAACTCATTTTTTTCTATGTATACAATCCGCAATGACAAGCAAAAGAGAGACATTCAACAATAACCGCAAAAAAATAATAATGTCGATTGATTCAACATCATTTTTTAAAAAAAAATATAAAAAATGGCTTTATAATGGTTAAAAATATTCTTTGAAAAAAACTTTTTTATGCCATAAAATCTGGAATCATTGAAAAAAGATGAACTATTTTTAAAACAAAAAAGAACAAAAATTTGCGGGTGGTATTTTTGATGTATCATAAAAAAATATTGAGCTCAAAAATAATAGGGAAAAAATCTATTCCCTTCGTATAATCGTCTTAGGCAACTACTTTTTTTTGATGCATTAATTCAGGGTCATTTTCTCAAAAATTTTTTTTAGCTTTTTCGATATTAAAGCCAGAAGCAGCTTGATTTCAGTAAAAATCGTAAAAAAAGCAAAGATTAAAGACAGTTTTCTAAAAAAATGCAATAAATTCAAAACATTTTCTGTCTGTGAGAATATTAAAAATGAAAGGAAAACATCTATTTTTGTTTCTCATAGTTGCGGTCATTTTTTTTGAAGCAAACGAACAAAGAAAGAAAAAAGCTGCAAGTTCTATTTTTTTCTAGGCCAAAAAAGACATACAGAGAAAAGAGTTGGCTCTTGAATGCGCAGATGGCGGCTGTGTGCCAACTTCATATTTCACAATTCACTTGGGTTATATATATATGCGTTCTTCCGAAAAAAACACAATAAAGTCGAGAGAATATTAAAAAAAGGAGGAAATTTATAAATGTAGAAATTTAAGCCACATTTTTAAAAAATTAGCCTAAAAAATGATCGCTAAAAAAGAAAGAAAAAACATTCAGGATGAGTTCCAGACGACTGCGAGGTCATGGCCAGATAGTAAGAAGGAATGACACATTTAATTCATCGAGCAAAACATTTCAGAAAAAGGGATGCAGGAAATTGACCGGAAATAAAAAACAAAAAACATTTTTTTTACTGAAATAGAATAATGAAAAACCTTCAGTATTTAAAGGAAAAGTGTGAAATTTGCATTTAAAAGTGAAATCTCTTATCGTGATCAGTATTATCCATGCAAATCTCTTTTACTTAAAAAAGATCAGATCACAAAAAAAGGTGAAAAAGATGGCGCCGAAAAAAACCTCATAGTTGCCACCTGCTGACGTTCTTCTTCGATCGGAATGAAGAAAAACGCGGGCAAAAAAAATAGAAGAAAAAGAGGAGGAAACGATAATGGTGAATTCACATAATATATTTCTAAAAAGTCAAAAAACTTGGTATCATCAAAAAAATATAACAATTTAGGTATTAAAAAAAGGGGTTTTTTGTGAATGTGAATGAGGTAGAAGGGATTTAAGAAAGTATTATAATATCGATCCTCATTAAAGCTCAATGATGAAACCCTTCTTTTTTTATAGAAACAGGTTATAGAGCAGCAACAAAAAAAATCACAACAAAAAATACGCGGCAAATGGACAAAATGAGGCAGCAGTATGGGGTGCATCATCCCCCATTCTTTTTTTGAGGCTATGATCAAAAGAATATAAATAAAGAGAGAAACAAGTATTTTTTGCAAATGGTTTACAGAGAAGAGTGGCATTTTGGGGGTCTACATTTTATATTAAAAAAAACAATACTCATGGAAAAATAACAATAACAATGAAAAAAAAATAAGAAAATGGATTACAAAAAAATTTATAAAAGGAAAAATTTTGTGGCAAAAAAATAGTGATTTGTTTCTTTGAGAAAAAATAAAAAAAGAGTATGCCCCAAAAAAGTGGTACAATCGAGAAAACTTTGAATGTTTGTGTGATACAACAATTGATTTTAGAAAACCTTTTTTGCAGTATAAAACTAGCAATCAAAAAAAAGTTGACGAAGTGCTAAAACTTAAGCGTCACAAATCGTTTCGACAAACTTTGACTTATGCTAAAGTTAGAACCCCTTTTTTTAAACAATACAAAAAATATGCAGTCTCGACGTATGGCAATAAAAATCCCTTTTCAAAACATGCTTTATTTTGATTCTTTTGTTGATCACTTTTTTGCAATAAAAATCTTTTTGTAAATGTCTCAGAAACAATGAAAGCAATTTTTAGAAATCATTAAGTTATTTTTTTAAAAAAATAATGCCGAAAAGAGGAATATCCTCCGCCTACAAAAACGTTGCTATGGTCACGCTTATATTTGTCTTTTTCCCGAAAAATAAAAAAATGCCATTTTTCAAACCAGTTTTAACTATTCTTTAATGGCTAACAACCAATATTAAAATTTGAATGTCTTGGCGATATTCAAGAATTAATGCTCTACGAATAACTTACTTTTTACTTTTAATCTTATCTTTTATTGCTTGGATTTGTGCATTTTATTCTGGATTTTTAATTTCTAAAAAATACTTAAACAGTTTTATCCCCCAAAATAATGTCTAATCTTGTAACGGTACATGAAGAGGTAAGAAATAAATTTTATAAAAATTTACAAAAGTCTATAAATCAATAAAAAAAATTTGATGAAGTAAAATTTCAATTGTCTTTTTTAAATAAGTCTGCGCATTACATCTTTTAAGCAGATGTTTGATGGCACACAGAAACGCATTAAACCTCTCAGCTTTTAACCCCTCATGAATTGTAGAAAAGACCATTTTTAATGTGCGTTTTCCTTCTTTTTTTTGATACAAGGAAATGCAAACCAAAAACGCTAAAGCCAACATTTTTTGGGAAAAAATGCAATGACACAAAAAAGCATTTTTTTTTCTTTTTTCTTGCAAACCATCTTTCGAGAACAAAAAAAGTATTGCCATCGACCTCTTTCACAAATATATATATATCTAAAAATATGATTCATATGGTTTCTTTTACAAAAGCAATTTTAAAGGAGAAGAAGAAAAAAAAAGAACAATGAATCATCAAAAAACTAGTGACCCATTACAATAAAATAAACTTTTTTTTTCTTTTAGTTTATTACACGAATATATCGAGCATCACGATGTTCAGGAGCTTATTTTTGGAGGATTATTTCTGCAATTGCAAGTATACTTTTACCATTAATAATTTGTTTTGTTACTCAGGTAAGCAAGAATCAAGCAATCATCACCAAATTAAATTTCATAAACACTTTTTTTCGAAAAAATATTTTTACATACGTTAAAAATTTCATATAAAAATGGAATGAATAATAATATAAGAAAAAATAAATAAATAAGGAGAAAGTTATGCAATCGGAGCTCCGTTTTACACGTGAAAAGTCAAACGCCGATATTTGTTTGTACTTATTCAAGCAAAAAAAGGGAAAGAAAGGGAAAAAAGGGGATTGGATGAGAAGCTCACGATCATTACGGATCGCTTCGGGGTTAAAAAGCATTCTTTTTTTTACACTTTTCTTGTATACAAGGAAAAAACTGTAAAAATAATAATATTCAAGCAAATCCGGTTTTATAGGGAATGTGGAAAAAAACAAATAATTATCTTGAACAGCCAAATATTGAATTTAGTCGCAAATGCTTTTTTATTCTTGCAAATCCTTCTGAAACAAATGAATACTATTTTTGGAGTTCATTCCAAAAAATTAATGATGTAAATTCTGAAAGACTTATCTTGCCAATTATTGAATCAAAGGCTTCTGATTATGATAATAATGGAAAAGCTGATGAAGTAAGTAACAAAAAAAATTTCTGCAGCTGTATTTAAAACATTTTTGCTATTTTAGTTTAATATTGATATATCACTCACTTTACCAAATTCTTCTTTTAAAGTCACTTATGTTTTTTATTATCTTCAGTTTAAAGTATATTTGGATTACAGATCAGTAATAGAGGTAAGTGAAAAAATTTTAAAAAATGATAATTTAGAAAATGCTTTAAAACAAAAGTGTTAAGCCGTGTAAAATTATTTTTAAAATAAATAAAAATGAATAATTTTATGGTTTATTTTTGATTCTGTAAAAAAAACTGATTTTTTCATGTTTACATTAAATTACAGTAACTTTAAAAATCAATATTAACGAATAGTTTTTTTTCTGGAATTTTCTTATAAATTTCAAAACTTTTAGCTTGATGCTCCAACTATTGGAAGTATTGATCGATCATATCCAAGTAATCAAGCTTTTATATTTGGTGATTTAAATTTTTTACAAAAGATACCATTACCTGCATATGGAAATTTCGAATTTCTTGATAATTTTGAATCAGATAATACAACAGAATTTGGAAATCTTACAAATTCTTTTCAAGTTGATGATTCTTTAATTCAGTTATTTCCTTTGGAATTACATTATCAAAATATGAATCGAAATTATACTTTAGATATCATTTCTAAAACAGAATATTTTATGCCTTATATTATTGATGGAGAAAATAATGAATTTATATTTCATTTTAATTTTAAGACAAGATTACAAGTGCTTACATACCGTACTTCAGCAATGGAGCTTTTAAAATAGTTTTGGTTACAATATTTTACAATTTTTGTTTTGACAAAATTATTATTTAGTATTCTTTCATCGTTTCTTTATGAAAATCAAATTTTGTCAACACTTGTTACTAATCAATTTAAAGAACAAAAATATGAATAATATAAATTTATTTATTTTGATATTCTTTTGATAACAGTATATTCACGATATGAAAAAAAAACAACATACAAACACATTACCCTTAAAATAATACACATGGTAAATACCCCTAACTGAAAGACCGGGATGAGAACAAAATATAAAATAAAAATAAGTTAACGACTAAGACTAAGAAGTTCATCTTCTTCAGAATCTGAAATAAGACAATTGCTAAGGCTATCAGTGTCATCGGCTTCAATCAACGAATATTTTGTGCCATATTGTGTGCTACGAGTTTTAATTGTTGACGTTAAACTTGAAGATGAAGCTGCAGCATTATCATTATTTTGAGGCGCTTAAAAAAATAAAAATTTTATTATGAAATTTCAACTCCTTATTTCTTACATGAAATATCCATTGTTAAATCTTGTAATTGTTGATGTCTTGCAGCTGTTGTAATATTTTTTGTAAAATAATAAAATGCAATAAGCATAATTATAATAATAATAAAAACAAAATTTGCGAGCATTTCTAATGAATCATTTGTAAGTATATTACCCATAATTAATGGACCAAAAATTCTACCCATTGAAGACCAAAGCATATATCGTCCTGAAGTTGTATAAGGTGATAGATTCATTGTAGCTTGCTGATGAATGGCAATTAAAATTGATAAACTGCTAACTGTTATACCCTAAATGTTGTAAATATTTGTCAAAGGTGTTGACGATTTAAAAAAACTTACAATTCCAAGAAAAACCATAAAACTTAAATCACTTTTTGTAAGAACAAAAAAAATAATTGTGCAGCATAAACTTGAAAATATTAAAATTTGCATGCATCTTTTTGAAACAGCAAAATCAGAAAAAATATACAAAATAATTCTTTTAAAAAATACCAGTCCCCAAATTAAAATACCGTAATAAAACGAAAATTCATCAATCTTTTTATCAAATAACGATGCATAAATAAATGGTGAAAGTGAAAATAATCCATATGAAAGAAAATCTGATAAAAACCATAATATTATTGAAGTGATTCGAGTAATAAATGATGGCTGCTTAAAAGATTCTGCGGCAATTGAAATCTAACAAAAGAATAATTAAAATATTAGTATGGTGCGATAAAACTTACAGAGAGTAAAGTTTCTTTACACCAAAAATGATTACAAGCAAATGCAGCAAAATTAAAAGGAATTAAGAAAAATATAAAAATGATACTTCCCAAAAATGTTACGCTTGATGGCTCTTTTGAAATTGGTAAAGAAACATTTGGTTTTGGTGTTTGTAAAAATTCTTTTTTAGAAGGGATTTTTGTAATTCGATTTCGATTTCTTGGAATAGGATCAAGTGGATCATCAATTGATGGTAACAGTGGTTCAGAATTTGAACCATCAATGATACTATCTTTTTTGATTTCACTTGTGGAAGTTGATGTTAGAGGTGAAGATGTGGTCGTTGTTGTTGTTGATGCAAGTGTACTTGTTTGGATCAAGATTTTTGTACAATTTTCTGCATTTGGATTTGTAAAACAATCAATGGTTGAATTAATTGCATTTGCTAAACTTTCTTTTTTCATTTCTGCAAGTTTACGCTTTTCAGCATTTTCAGCAGTTTTTGTGTCTTGATTTTCACTTATTCCAATTGCAGATGATGGCTTTGTTGGACGATATGCGTCAGTTGTCATTCGATTTTCAGGATTATAGAGAGATAAATTTATAGCAGGTAATCCAGCATCATGTTTAATGCGAATATGATTATTATCAGAATTTGAAATATTATTGTTTAAAGGTAATACGGTAGAATACCAAACAATTAAATTTGTAAATAAAATACCAAAAGCAAGAACGGCATAGAAAAATAGGACCTTTCGTTTACTGCTTTGAAAAACTTGATGAATATACAGATATGAAACTAAAAAAAGCAAGAAAACTATTAATATACGAGATACAAAATGCCAACAAATTAGACATACACCGTTCAATAACACCAAAAGCAATACCAAGAAAACCCATAGCAAAAAGCAAAGAAGAAAAATTTAAATAATTATACTGTAAAATGGCAATACCAACAGCAAAGGAAGCAAAAAATTGAATGATAAAAAGTGCATACACTTTTAAGAGTAATGGAATGACTAAAAAATTATTTGAATTAAAAAATTTACTTAAAGTTTAAACATACTTAAATAAGACCCAATAAATATTCCAACCCCTAAAGAAGCTGGAATCCAACTAAGTTGATAAATATTATCAATTTTCAGTTGATTAGACATATGTGTAATATCAGTAATTAAAAACCAAACAGCTAAGATTGAAATTAATCCAAAAATATGTACCATAAATTCTTTAAAAAAGGTATCACTTTGTCTCAGTTGGGCATTATTATGTGTTGCAATAGGATGGCTGTCATCAATTAACCTTTGCTTAAATGAAAGAATACTCTTTTGTATTATAGTATTTTTATTATATAAATTACCGCAGATTCATCTTTAATTTTGTTTGTTTCTTTAGAAGTTTGTTGAAGATTTCCATCTTCGATTGTTTTATTTCGATGTGGACTTTGAACATTTGAGTCTAATACTTAAAATCACGTATTTATTAAAAAGCATATGATTTTTACTTATTAAAATAACTTACTTCCAAGGTCATGTAAAATCCGTGTTCCAGCTTCTTGAAAAGCCATGAACCAAATTTGCCCCAAAAGTTTTGCTATAAAAAAATAGTAATACTACTTTATAATTACTTATAATCAAAATTAATATTTTTAAACACAACTTTCGCCACGTACTTTTAATTAAATTTATATTTGTACTCTATTATTTAACCGCAATAATAATATAAATAACATTACGTGAAAATTCAACATGCTTATAACAATCACTTTCGCGGCAAGAGAAATGCCGTCGTATTTATTTTTTAAAGAAAAGAAAACGCTTTTTATTACTGAATTTTTAAAACAAAGAAATTAGAATTACAATGTCTTTTATATATTTGTATCATACACAATGAAATTTGTTGCTTAAATTTTATTAAAGTTTGTAAAAGAAAAATCTAAAGTTGCCTTATGTGGAGTTCGTTGTATGTTTGTTAAACAAAACTCTAACAAAAATGAATCATACACTTTTATAATAATTTTTAACGAAATCAAATTACAGTGTCTTTTGGTCAAAAAAATTGTTTGTATTGTTTTTATGTTTCGGTAATACATTTCTACCGGATCTGCCTTTTTTCAACGAACATTGGACATTCATAAACAATATGTTTTTATGTCTATAGTTTTCTTAATTCTTCTATTTGATCAATTTTTTTTGTTATTTTCAGTTTTTTGTTCATACATCAAAAAGCACCTTTTTGCCCTTATGACATGTTTTTTTATTTTCTTTTTCTGTCTCTCTCATTTCATTTCATTAACTTTTGTTTTTTTGTAGTTGAAAAAACATTTTACTTCCTTCAACATAATTACTTTAAAAATCTCTTTTTTTGAGCCTTAAAAAGTGATAATCAATATTTAAAGCAGTTTCTTTTTTTCTAACAAATTGATTTTTATATTTTCTTTTTTTGTGAAAAAATGTTGTACCGGCTTTTTGTTGCATTCAATTTCCTGTTATCTATTTTCTTTTAAATCCTTTAGTTTTTCTTTATTGCATTTTTTTGTCATCGATTCATTGACGCTATCATGCGATTCTTTTTTTTTTCTTGACATTGAAATCAATTTATTTTGTCATTTTTCGGTTTTTCTTTCTAGTTAAAGGGGAAAAACATTCACGTTGAAAAAATATAAAAAATCTACACTCAAAAAATGAAGATTTAAAAACGAAAAAAATTTTTTGTTGAAGAGAGGAAAAAAACTGCCCTAAAAATGTGATGTTTTTACAAGTGCTGGGTATTTTTAGAGAAGTAAAAAGAAACAGAGAAATATTGATTTTTAATTGCGACTGAAAGAAAACATAAAAGAGAGAGAGAGAAAGGAAAAAGTAAGCAGCCTTCTGTTACATACATACAGGATGATTTTTGGGTGGATACCCCCCCCCCTTTCGCCGATGAAACAAAAAATACACACATGCATGCACAAAAACCGACGAAGAGGGAGAGTCGTCCGTTTTACATTTATATTTTTCTAAAAATTTTTTCTACGGAGCTCAGCCCCATTTTTATAACAAAGCGAAAACGCCAACTAAGCGTCGTTTTGCATTTTCGCGTCTTTCTAAATTCAACTGAAAAGACTAGCAGCTCAATTATATAGTTGATTCTTCGTTAAAATTTGTCTTTTTTCAAAATATTTATAATCATGAATAGCCTTAAAACATGATGATGTTTGCTTCAAAATTTATGTAGAGGTTAAAAGCGTCGTTTTTACTACACGCAACAAAAAAAAGATATGTGCAGTTTTGTGTTGCTGAATTAACTGAATTAATCGGGAAGATCGCCGTTTCAATGTGAAAAGTTTCTATCACATTTAAAACGATGAAAATACCGAAATGTTAAAAAGTTAAATGGTTCAAAAAAATATCCATCAATATGTTATTGTTAAAAGCATCGTCGTCTAACATGCCTCCAGGGATATCGGTACTCAATTTGCTTCAATATATAAAAATCTAAAAAAATCTTCTTTAAAAATTTCACCAAAAAATGCCTTAAATTTCAGTCAAGCAAAATTTACTAACTACAGTATCATGCGTAATCTATTTTTCATAATTTCTAAAGCTTTTTTTTACTATTTTTCAGTTTTTCAAAAAAAATGCTGTTTTTAGAAAGTGAGAGAAAAAAGCCTCACAGTAACAGTAGGCGGCTTGCTTGCTTTCGTCACATGGGCAGCTAGAAAAAGTCCAAGAATTCACTATTTTTTTTTCAACGCAACTAAAAAACTGAGAGACCTAAAATTTAATCACTTTTAATACTGTATAATTTAAAAACTTTGAATTATTTTGCATTTATTTTGGGAGGATAAAATATCCATCAACTTAATTCTACCGTAATGCCCTATTGCGTTTTTGGGTCGTAAGGGCTATCGCGCTTTTATTTTTTTCAGTCGCGAACAAAAATGACATAGTCGAAAAAAGGGGGAACAAAAAATATTTTAAGTTATTTCGCAACATATAAAATACTTATGCTTTTTTGTTTTTAAAATGTTTTATTTTTCAGAAATGGTGACATTATAAAGCTGCTATAAGGTCTTTAACTTTTATAGTAATTAACTCTTCAATAAAAAAAAAAGGGATACGGTGTACTGTAAGCGCAAACAATTTTAGCACATTGTAATAATTTTAGAAATTTTTCAATTAATTTTTTTATGATGTAAAATGCGATATATATTTTTTTGCTATTTTTTTCGAAATCACCGAAAATGTGACGACAGGTTTTTGTTTGATGACGTATGCTTAAAACTAGTAACCGCGAAATTCTTTATAACCATTTCCTCTTCTCTTTTTTTCATTTTCTCTTTTTCTCTGTCTTTCTCTTTGCAAATTATCCCACATACTTTTTAAAACAAAAAAAACAAGCGGGAAGTAGAAGACATATCAATTAACTTCTTTTAGCTCATTCCAAAAGTGCAAGGGAAAAAAAGGATAACATTTTTATTCGAAAGAAAGTGAAAGACTGACATTTTGCATTTGTTGTTTTTTTTCTCATTGGCTTTTTATTGATTACCGAAATTACAAAAGGAGGCATGAGAACCACAATGAACCAATTTTGTTTATAATTGTGCTCTTTGGACAAAATTTTGGCCAAAAAGAATGCAAAGAATCAAATATTATTCATTACTGAAAAAAAAAATATGGTGAAGCAGACTTTGGATTAAAAAACTGCATATAGTTACTGAAGAAGAAAAAGTAATGATGATATATTTTATAAACTTTGATCAACAAAAATTTCCTGATGACTAACATTGCGCGTTCAATAATTTAAATTTAAAAAAGCAGTTATTTTTTTGTATACCAGCCTGACGAAACTGTTTTGACTATTACTTTAGCGAATTTCAAAACATTGAAACAGCAAACGCAAATGTTGTTTATTAAAGAAAAAATAAGCATTCGATGATATTGAAATGATGTGATATCCCAAGCTTGTTTTTCTGCCCTTTGCCTTTTTCCCTTATTGTCATTGCGAACATTTTGCCAAATGCCGTTTTTTACGTTGATTTTTTTTCACGGTTTTTACAAAAATGACTTTTTTAAAAGCAAACTTTCTCTAGTACAAATCATTTATATTAAGCATTTATTTTGAAAAAAGATGCATAAAATTTTTATTAGAAAAGCAAATCGCGTTGCTTTTTCTTTAAATTATTCTTTCGAACTTTTATATGCGTGAAATTTTAAAAAATATAACAAAACACAGTATGTCTGCTAAAATCTTTATTCTTTAGAAAAATTTTTATTACACTATTTTAATGTCCTTGTTATGACTACCCATAGTGAAGATAAAGAAGCAAATGAAATATTAAGTCCAGAACAAAATATGCAAATCGTTAATGATTCAAGAATAAATGAACAAGAAAATATGACAGACAATATCAAAAATTCCGAAGATGCTAAAACATGTGACGTCGAAGAAGGTGAACTACCGGAAGAAGGAGAAATAATGGATGATGAAGACGAATCTCAATTAACCGAAACTCCAGTATCATCAGGTATATATATTAATATTTTAAATAAAAAATTTAACTAATTCATTTTTCAGAGCCAATACTAAAACCCGTCGCTGAAACACAGGCTGCCGAAAACCAATCGGTAAATATTTATAACATTTTTTGAAAACAAAAAAAAGCAGATTTTAAAAAGCAAAGAGATTTTACATTGCACTTAGCAATAACAAAAGCCTCGAAGCCCATAAACGCAAAAAAATATTACATAGAAATTTAAAAAAAACATGCATTTGAAAAATAATAAGCATTTATCAAATTTTTTAGACTTCTCAATCAGTAACAGCTACATCAACACCGCCAAAGGAAGTCGAACCTTCGGTGAAAAGTCCTGCATCGAAAGACGAAGAAGAAGCAAATGCAAAGTACGATTTTAAATTTATATTCAAACATTTAACATATAAATTTTTTTTTAGAAAACGTGGACCATCATCACCAATTGAAGATGCATATCCTTCAAAGCGACAAGTTCTTTCTCCAGATGTTCCTCATCTACCTCCTCGTCGCCGACAACCATGGACGGAGGTAGTATTATGCAAATTTTTTTAGAGAAGGATATTGTCGAGATGGTGAAACTTGTGCATACAGTCATAATGCTGCACATTCAAATCGTAAACCAGAATTGTGCAAATTTTACCAACAAGGTTTTTGTAAAAAGGGTCTTGCATGTACACTTCTTCATGGAGAATATCCATGTAAAGCATATCATGAAGGAAAATGTGATAAAAATCCGTGCAAATATTCTCATATGCCTTTGAATGATTATACTTGTGCAATTTTTGAACAAGTAAGTGTTTCTCTTTTTATATTTACGTTTTAAATTAAATTAATCTAGATGGTCCAAGATGAAGCTCTTGCTGCAAAGATTGTAATCCCAATGCAACCAGCTAAAAGAAAAGTATTATTGCGACGTCCAGGTCCAAATTCTGAACCACAAGCTGCAAAGCCTTCACCAAGAAGAGAGGAACAACAGCCATTATCTGTGCTAGCAGATTCGGCTCATGATTTTGATCCTAGTAAATTCAATACTGAAAATGAAGTTGTTAATGAACCTCAACCATTTGTTGCAATGACATCGGCTCAAGATCCTGATGAACAATTAGTAGCAGATAATTCTTCATTTATGCCAGAAAATCAAAAACCATATATTTTATCACCAGAAGCTTCAAATGATGCACCAGAAAGTGGAATGTCTATAAGTGATATGTTAGATCAGATAACAGAACCACCGGTAAATGATTCAAATGTGATAAACTTAGAAGGTAATATTTTTTAAAAAAAATCTTACGTTATAAAACTTGACATATTTTTTAGATCTCATGAGATCTCCTGAAACTCATGAACCAATTTCTGTAGCTGACACCCCACAATCTCCTCCAAGAATAGCCAAAGAAAGAACATATCGTTTAATTCCTCTTTCTGAAACTGCTCCAGATTACGATATTTCATTTTTGAAAAAGATTTCGTCTGATAAATTTAAAGATGATCCAAGAATTCAATCAATTATACAAAAACAATTTGATCGTGCAAGTAATATGTTTGGTAAAAATATGCCAGGTCCGTCGAAATCACCTCCACAAAAGACATCTTTGTTAGGAGATCGGCCAACTCTTGTAAAAGATCCTCGTATTCGTCCTGGTGCAGCAGATCCAAGACAGCGAACATTACTTCAAACTCCAATCAATGTACCACCACCATCTCATCAAGCCCCAATAAATGGTGCACCTCCAGCTTTTCCTATTAATAATGCTCAACCCGTTGCTGCTATGGATGATGCTCATTTCAAATCTTTGGTTGAAAAACAATTGCAAATGGTTAATGAATTTAAATTAAATGATTCTGATGGAAATAATTATCCTGAACAAAGATATGATGAAGGGCCTCGTGGACGATTCAGAGAAGATGAAGAGCAACAGTATCGTGAAAGAAGAGAATATGATCGTGGATATCCTGAAAGAGGAGGTTACAATGAAAGAGGAGCCTTCAATAATTATGATGAACGTCCTACTCGTTTTGAAGAACCTTATGAATCATATGAAGAAGATGCACATTATCGTGGTCCATCAAGATATCCTCAACCTCCATCTCGTGGATCTGGAACACGTGGTACAAGAGGTTTTAATGAAGCTGAAAGATATCCACGAAGACAGCATCCTACTGAAAGATTTGATTCAAGATGGGAAGGAGGAAGATCAGATTCATATCGTCGAGAGCAACCATATCATCGTGAACGTGAACGTCGTGATTATGGTAGATCAGGATCAAGTCGATTTCGTGAAAGATCAAGGAGTCGTTCTCCGCGACGTAATGAGCCACCAATTGAAGAAAGGCCATTAACATTACGTGAAAAAAGAAAAAATAATGAGTATCAAAGTCCTCTAGCTCGGGCATAAAAATGTTGATCAGCTTTTTTTGTATATCTTGTCAACTTTCATTTTTTTGTTTTTTTATTAATTTTTAGTTTTTTGTGTGTATTGTATACGGGTTTTCGGACTTTGTCTTATTGTAAGCTATTGTTAGCCATACTGTAAGAACAATACCAATTGGGTTGTTGTTGTTTGTTTATAATATCTGAAAGTTAAATATATAAAGTTTATTTACCTGATTTTATGGATTTTTTATTATGACAGAAAATGGAAAAAATAACAATTTTACAACATTTTTTTTTAAAATTTAGATTTGCGGAATTTTTTTTCTTTAACTGGAAACTTCCACAGAATTGTGAAATACCGTATTCTGTATAGTAAAAGGAGTTTAAAATTGTTAAAAGAAGGCAAAGTGATAACCAAAACTTTAAAATATGCAGTTTTTTATCAGTCGAACGCTTTGAAATAGTGGAAAAAATGTATTTTTACAGAAAAGCTTTATTAACGATTTGAATAATTTTCTTTTAGAAACAATGGAAAAAATAAACGGGATTCAATGAATTGCGGTAAATCAAGCAAAATTGTAACAAATACAATTTGTTGAGAAAAATCAGAAAAATATCTATGAAACAATACAATTACTATTACTTGATTTTTTATTTTTTGCAGTTTTTGGTGTTGCTATGGTTGGAATTGCTCGATGACGTTGCTTTTTACCCAAAAATGGACTCATTTTTCCCTGAAATATATATTTTAGGTTGTAGTAAAGTCCTTGAAATATAATTGATTACCTTATTTTGTGCTTTTAAGTTTTCAGGTCGAGATAATGAAGCGGCTAAATAATGTGATAAATAAACATCATCTCCGTCTGATTCGGATGAAGAAGATGAACAAGAACTGCATCGCTTTTCACATCCTTCTGGTGGTGGATTTGAATAATGATTATTTCGACGGCAGCTACTTCGTGATGCTTCACCTCCTCGAAATCGACAATCAGCACTTGATGATCTGATAGGCGAACAAACTTTTGTTGAACAATATTTGCTGCTTGACCCTGTTGAAGAACTTGGTAATGCTTCAGTTGGATTATCACTATCTGATGATTCCGAAGATACAATATAATCATTATTTTCTTCGCCAATTTTGTGATTGTTGGTTACTGTAGTTTTCCGCTTTGATCGTCGTTTACTTCTTTTTATATTGTCACTTCGATTAAATTCTTGTGAAGATGAACTTGAAATTTGTGATGGCATTATTACAGTTTCATAAATATTTTCTGGTGGCGTTAAATCATTTGGAATGTTTGGGGGTGGAGGGGGTGGATTACTTGGTGGTGGTTTTGGACGTGAAAGCTTATCAGAAATCAATGGTGGCCCAATAAGTGGTGGCTGTTGAGGCCGTAGATCAAATCGAACACGAGAAGGAGATTTTTGAACAGGTGGAAGACTTTGAAGATGTTCTTTCCTTCTTGAAATAGGTCGGTCAGAGTGTGCAGGTGATGCAGATCCTGATGGAGTTAAGGATCCCAAACTTGGTGATGAAGATCCTGGTGGAACTGAAGATAATGATCCAGCACGTTGAAGATGACAAAATTTTTGTGATGTTGAAGAAGGTTGTGGAGGTTGTCGACGAAGTTCATGACTTCTCGCACATGCTTCTGATCCACAAAATAACATTCCATCAGTAAATGTATATCGCTTTTTTCCTAACAAATTTCTTTCACAAATCGCACAACAAAAGCATCGTTCATCTGCATGCCATTGAATATTTCCCTATAAAGAAAAATTTGAATTTTCAATTTTCAAAAATTAAATATGTCATTATTTTAAAAATGATTGATTTATTTGACGTACTTGTGTAACATGTGGTTTATCAGCAATAATATATTTTCGGTATGTATTACATCGTGAAGCTAAATGATAGCAATTCATACAGTAATGCAATCCACTTGTAACCATGTAATTTTGTCCACCAAGTTGGCAATCACAACGATTACAAATAAAATGTTTTAAATGCCAATTTCGACCTTCTGCTTCTGTGTATTCATCACAAAAAATAAGCTAAAAATTTTGTTTTTAAAAAAGTTATCTAAAAACAAGATCGAAAAAAGAGGAGAAAGAAAGAAATTGGCCATGGCAAAAATTGGACAACGGGCAAAAAAAGGCAGTTATGCAAATTTTAAAATGACCGGAAATTAGCTCATAAACTAAAAATTCATTCTGATTGAATCTTCTTTTTGAATAAATAAATATGGTAGGAAAAGAAAGGAAAATTTAAAAAAGGCAATACCTCATCACAATGGGCACATCTGTGTTTATGCCGTTCTGCATGATGTCGACCACAGTATACACTGAAAATTTTGAAAAAAAATGTGAATTCTTAATTAAATACAAAATTTAGTTACCTATTTTTATCTTGAAAATAAATTAAATCCACTAAAAGTTCATTACATTTTTCACATGTAAAACATTGTGGATGCCAAATAAAATCATTTGAAAATCTTTCTGGTGCCATAACAATTACTTCACCAGCCACAACCTTTTCTTTACACTGAAATTTTATATGTTACCTTATTTTTAAACTTCTTTAATTTCTCTTGTCCCTCATTTTTTTGCCGCAAAAAAAAAGATTTTATTATTAAGCATGAATTTTGGCTTTTATTTTCTATTCTCAGTTTCATTGTTAAATGATCCGCATATTTCCTGTTTTGATTCAACACATGAGTGCTGAGCGCAAGCTTTAAAAAAAGGTTTACTCTCCTTTTTTTCACTCAATGAATGTTTTTCTCTTTTTGAGTGACAACTAGTTTAGAGAAAAGCTATTGTTTGAACAGTTGCGCGCAACCAGAGTGCCATATGCAAATTAGCAATATGAGAATTAAATAAAGTGAAACCAAAAAGAGTATGCAATAACAGATTAAAAAAGAATAAACCTATATAATAAATGTACATATTGCATACCTGATGACAGAATCGAGAATTATTGTCAAATGGTACACAACTAACAACACCTCGGCCAAGGCATTCTTGTCGACGAGCTTCATCAAACCATTGCAAACTTGTTTCTTCATTTTCACTTAAATTTCCACAAAATCTTGCATCTGAATCTTGTGGGGGAAGCTGATACTGTAGCTGATAATTTCGCCATTTTTCACCCGGTGAATTTACATATGGTATTCGATCTTCAGAAATGTATGAAAAATATTGATGTACCTAAATTTATTAAACATTAAAAAGGCAATCAAAATGGGATAGATTATTACAATATCAGGTTTTAAACCAGATGGAACCCATGCATATTCATCCATTACACAACCGCTATCGTCGTCACTTGTTGAATAACGATGATTACCTCCGTCAATTCGAATTCTTGAAGTTGGAGATAAAAAATTTGGTGGAGATTTTAAAGCTGCTGATTTAATTGGTGGCAAACTTGACGATGAAAGTTTAAGTTTATCCCAAGAAGCACCCGAATTTGGGCCTTTATTGCCCAATGTGGCCATGCCGAAGCAAAGAGTATACCAAATAAATTTTCGATGAAAGCTTACACTATTTGATAATGTATTTAGCTTCTGAAAAAATTTTTTGCTCATTATGTCATGAAACAATGAAGAAAAAGCTATGCCACGAAAATAAATAAAATTACGATAAATAAAATTATACATTGATCGGAGGGGGATTGCGCATTAATGTGTCACATATTCTTCTCCTTTTTAAAAAAAAAGAAAGTTTTGATGGTTGTTTATTTCACTCTTTTTTAATGCTATAAAATTTTAAGAAAAGCAAAAACCCATAAGGCAATGCAAAAGTTGCGCAACGAAAAACAAATCAAAAATTTTTTTAAATGTGAAATGTGAACTAAACTCCATAAAAGTTAAGTGTGGTCAAAGAAAAGGAGTCCAAAAACTAGATGCATGTAAGAAAAAAAATGGGTGCCAGCTGCGACAATGTTGCTTCTGTAAACTGTGCTTTTTTTTCTGAAACAAAACAGCCTTTAGGGAAAAGGTTTTTAAACAAATGGGTTTTTGATGATTTGTTGCTGCTACAAAAATATTTTAAGAATAAAACCAACGTTAGATTTTTCTTGTATTAAAAGAAATCAAGAAGCACGTTAGCAACAAGCAATAATATATGAAAAAGAACGGTTCTTTTTGTTTGATTTATTCAATAATAAAACGGAAAAAATCAAGTATTCATATTTCTTTTTTTGTAATTTGGACAAAAGAAAAAGCGAAAGAATAGCTGAAAAGGTGGGAAAAACAAGGAATTGAACAATACTAAGCAAAAGAAAAAAAAGGAAATAGCTAAAGTATGGAAAGAAATTATTACAATGTTTTTTAAACCTTTAAAAAAAAGCGATGAAATCACTTGAGAAAATATTGAAGTATTAAACGATAAAGACCCCCTACTGATTTAAAAAAAATAGAAATCAAAGAAATATTGGTCCAAAATCAAAGACACATTGAAAAATTATTGCGGGAAAATAAAGCGCAAAAAGGAAGACACTGTTTTTTTCTCGCTCCTTCTCTTTTTTGTTTTCAAAAAGATTTGCATATTATTGACCTCGCTAAATAGCGGTCAACCCTTTACAATCAATTCAAAAGCTGCTGATGCTTATCATTTCATCGATGGGTCTTTAAAAGTAATTTTTTTAGCGATCGGAAAAATATTCGAATGATATACAGAAGTAATGAGCAAAGGAAAGAAAGAAAGAAGAAGAAAAGAGAGATAATAAAAGAGTCATATCGGCATTCAAAAGGTCAACTTTTTTAAAACAAATGCCGTTGCAATAATTCTATTAAGTCAAAAAAAAATTATAAGACAATGCCTTTTATGAAGAAAATAAATATAATTTAAAACCACATTAAAGCTGTCAATAAGATATCGGAAATAAATGCTATTACAGCTGAGGAAATGAAGAAAGCAAAAAGAGTGAAATGAAAGATGGGGTGGATAGCTTAATGAAAAGGAAGACCATAATCTAAATAATTTTCAAAAAAAAAGCGCAAGTGTCAGGGGGCAATTTAATAGTATTTAAATCGCCGCCTTTTTTTGAGATTAGTTTGTTGACGACAGCCAAAAAAAGAAACGGGAGCTTGTTGATATCGGAGCTTTGTTATTTCCAGGGAATTTTTTTTATAAACCCTAAAAGCTATTATTGAGAATAAAAAAAAGGTGGAAAAAATGTTAGATGATAAAAAAAACGGAGATATTTTTCGGCGGCGGCGGCCTTCAATAATCGATGTCCATAAACAACTAAATCGGGGGCCTATATAAGATCCGGCCGAGATAATAGACAGACCCGCCAGGTGTATGCGGCAAAAAATAAAACTTTTGCGCAGATATATATTATTGTTGATTTACGCTCGCGTGGATTATCGAAGAAAAAAAAACTAGTCTGAATCTTTTTATTTTTTAGCAAAAAATAAGAATATGAAAGGAAAAGGAAAAAGCATATTTCAAATGAAATAAAAACAAAGACAAAAAAATGAATAATATTTTTTTCGATCTTAATAGAAACACTAAACAGCTCAAGAAAGAAGGAAATAAAGCAAAGGGATGATGAAGAGCAGAAAATTGTATTTGTTGCCGCTTCATTGCAAGAAGATTTACGTACTACTGCATGGGTTAAGTGAAGGCTTTTTTTGTTTGTTGCTGGTAATGGATTAGAATATGCAAAATTGCTTTGGGTCTCATTGTTGTCAGATGAACGAGCAACAAATGAATAATGGGAAAAATGGGGTCTCTTCCACAAAAATAGTATAACTGTTTTTTAGGAATTTAAAGAAAACAGATAATATGGTATAGGATAATCCTTTTAAACAAAATAAAGAAAGAGATAAGTGTCAGTCAAGAGTAGGAGCAGAAGTGTTTTACACAAATTAGTATACAATAAAGAAAGGAGGAATACAAATAAAAAGAAAAAGTATCAAACTTTTTTTTTAAAGAAGATTTCATTTTCCGCAAATAAGAAGGTCGTCAAAAAGCGCATTAATAGAAATTCGTCGGACATTGGATACATTTATTAGCGTATATATGAAACCGTACAAAAAAGGGCTTGCCTAATGCGGTTCACCTGCCCGCACCCCCCACATCTTCAAGCGGCGTTGCCCTTTGTCATTAAATGTTCGCGCAAACTATCTCTCTCTCTCTTCTTTATTTCTCCTTTTTGCCTTGTTAATCTTGACCACCTCAAGTTTTACTCTCTTCTTTTTTATATTTAATAATAATAATAAATTTGGCAGTAAAATGAGTATATTTTTGGGAGGAATAAAAAAATTGTATGAAGGTTAAAAAGTGGCGTATACACATATATGACACAAATAACTGAATAAACGTCAAATCAGTTATATCAGAATATGTAACATTGTAAAATTCAAGTGAAAAAAAACTGCCTAAAATTCAATTTTCTCTTCTCATGGGAGTTATAGATGTTTTGAAAAATATTTTCCCATGGGTAAAATTTGTTTTATATTCGAAAGAACACCCGCTTTGAATTTTATTTATTTTTTGAAAAAAAAACGCGCGACCGTTTTTTTACTTAAGCAAAAAAAATCTCTCAAGGGATCAAAAAAATAGAAAGTTGTCGAAAATTTATTTGACTTATAGAAAGAGTGTGGAGATGACCGTATGACAGATAACCTGTCTGTAAAAAAAAGGATATGTGACTATACTCGTCGAAGATGCAGCAAAAAAAGGCTTTAGGCTTTTTTAAGGATGAAATATGTCAAAATTTTTGTTGTGACAACAACAGTTGACTGATTTCTCCCATTCACGCAAAAAAAAGTATATATCTTGGAAGATAAAAGAAGATGGAAGAAGAAATAGAAAGAAAACCACAGTAATAAAATATCTCAAAGAAATAATAATAAAATGTAGATCAAATGAAAAATAAAAAATTTATTTAGAAAACTAAATGCAACATGCGTTTTTTCCTCTTTAGTGTCGGAAAAGCACCTTTGTTCCGGACAACAAATCAAAAATTTATGTTTTCCGTATGACTGACGACGCATGCCGTGTCATTCAAGAGGGTGATCCTTTTTTCCCTGCTGGGTATAATTCCCCTTGATCCAGGCAGCCGCTATCATGGTAGATAGAATAAAAAGAAGACGAAAAAAAATGAATACCACTTTTATGTGCTTTTATAATCACACATGTTCGAACATTGAATTTTTTTAAAAAGAAAAATAAGAAAAACTTTAACAACATCATCTTTGACGATTCTAAAAGTAGTACCATTTGAAAAATGATGGCAGGAGAGTGTTGAAAGAAACGACAGAAAAAAAATAAGCACAAAAATGTGAAAAGACAAAAAAAACAAGCATTATTTGGTTTTTGTTGTTGAAGGGACAAATGTCAAAAATTTGCAAAAAAAAAATGTTTTATGAGGAGTTTTGTCTTCATAAATCAGCGAAATCTTAACATGCCAGGGTGCTTAGAATCGACCAACTCAGGATAAATATGTTTCAAAAAAAATATGAAAAAAAATAGGAAGCGCGCAAAAGAAACAAAAATAAGAAAAAAAGAAATTTTTGTATGGCGACAAATGTTGAACTCTGAAAAAGAAGAAAAAATTGGCGTCTTCTAGATAATAACACCTTTGAAGAAAAAATCTTTTTATTTAAAAAAAAACACAAAGAATATCAACAGGCAAATTTTTTCTATTGTTTTCCAAAGAAAACTCATTCCACGCAATTGTCAATTGTATTATTAATAAAAAAAAGAAGGAAGAAGGACGCGCAGCATCTGTGACAAATAAAAAAATTGAAACATTTGAGTTTTTAAGTCACCGTATTTTCTTTTTTTTTTTCAAACCACAAATTAGCTTACTTTAAGGTCAAGAGAGAAAGAACTCCTTCAACATTTGCCTAAACATGAAAATAACCTGAAAATAAAAAAAAATTAAAATAAAATATTCTCTAAAAAAACTATATTAATGTAAATATGATCCATTTCTCTCAAATCTGCACTAATGCCAAAATTGACCGGAAGAATCATTGTAAATAGAAAAACAATCTATGAAAAAAGAAAAAAAAGGAGAAGTGAGCATTTATGCTATATATAATGTTGTCGCCTGCATCTCCCTGACAGTCGCAAAAACAGTTATCCGAGTATCCTCTACAACTCCAACCATCATGGGAACTAACAATTTTCTATAAAAAAAGAGGAAAAAAAAAGAAGAAGAAAGAGTATGCATTCGCGGTACAATTTAGCGCATTTATTCAAGCGGTAGCAAAAAATCTGTCGATCGCTTTTCATTGAAAGGGGAAAGCTATGATGGAGTAGTTTCTTGTTTGACAGTTTTCATGTACACGGAATGGCTATATAAGGATACCATACAAAAGAAGGAGAAAGAAAAAAAAGAACGACAACTACGACTGATTGCTGTTGTCACCAATTTTCTACAAACGATTCTGAGGTCAAATGACAAAGACTTCAAAAAAAAAACGTTTGAAAAGTGTATTCAGAAAAAAAAGCAATCAAAAGAAAGTGTTCACTTTCACAACAACAAAAAAATTTATCACTGTAAATCTTTATTCTGTCATTTTTACTCAAATTAAAAATATAAATTGCAGACAGTTTTAAAATAAATTGTTATAAGAACTTTTCTAATTGGTTAAGGAAGAAAAAACAGCCTTGAAAGGGGGATATTAAAGACATCCTGGCGTGATTCAATGTGTATACGAGAAAAAAAGTTTTAGAAAAATTTCTGACCAAAAAATACTTAATTGGTCACTCAAGGCTTCGTGTTTTTTCTCTTTCATTTTTTTTTCATTTTGTTGATAGTCATTCTGCCGCAGGTGGTCGCGTCATTTTCAGCTGTCAACAAGTTAAAGCTGCAGCAAATGGGTAATGCTTTAAGAAGAAGAAGCATCAATGAAGGATTATCTGCTTGGACAAAATCGGGATAACAAATATAAAAAATCTTACGACTTAATCTTCCAAAACTTTTTTTTTCTTTTTACTTATACGTTGAATAATTTAAAACAAACGTCAAAAATCACCGTAAACATGATTGATTGCCAATGATTTAAAATGCCGAAAAGGCGAGCAAGAAACAATTAAATGCGGTGGCGATGAACAAAAATGATTGAAATGATTGTTTGTTAAAAAACTATTTTTTTTATTTTTCAACAAAAATAAAAAATGGCCAAATGATGCCAAAGAGGAAAGGAAAAGAAAGGGCAATTAAAAATGAAATAACTCAATTTTGCAACTTCTAAAAGAACCACAAAAAATATGAAAGGAAAGCTTACATAAGAAAGAAGCAAAAAAAACAGAATAAGGTTATATATTAGTTTAAAGCAAAAAAATTTTTTTAGTGCACAAAAAAAGAAGAAAAGAAAAATAAATCGGTGATGCCAGCTGTTAATATTGCCCTGTTTTTCAACAACCTTTCGCGCATTCTTTTTTGCCGACAAAAGCTTAAAAAATGGTAGATATTTGTTCAACAACATAACAAGTTGATGGAATGCGCTAACAAAAAAAAACATAAATTTATTACCATACAAAAAGCAGCATTAAACAGCGTTTACACAATTTTGATGTGAATAAAAATGAAAGAAAGAAGCATACATAAGAATGGGAAAAAAATATTTATAAATCAGAAGAGAAGAAAATGGGCGCCGGTGATGGGAACAACAATAAAATTGATATAAAAAAAAACATTGAACAAGATGAATTCTTTATATGGAAAAAAATACAAGAAAAATGTAAATTGCAAGTAACACATGATCGTTAAAAAAACGGTAAAAAGAGAAAAAGATAGCAAAAAGGACAAAGAAGACGGTAGGTAATTGAAATAGAGCCGTTCCATTTTGAACATGATTGCCGCATAAAAAAAAGGAAGATGAAAGTGACAAATTGGTTAAAATCAAATTAAAAAAAGTTGTTAACCATTTCTGGATAGCCTTGAAAGTGTAAAGAGATATGGCATTTTTTGACAAATGTTTCCAAAGAAAGAAAACATGTAAAAAGATTTTATAAACGAAATATAAATAAATAATAAATAAATCTTTTTTAAAAGAAAGAAAAAAAAACAACAGCAAAACATTTAAAGGCATCTTTGGTCAGAAGCATATATACTTGAAGTCATAAAAATGAAACAAAGCGAGCCTGTGGTTAGACCACCCGAGCATAAAAGAAGAAGAAAAAGATGACGAATTAATGGGATTATAGTACCGAAAAAAGAAGCGGCACCGTTGTCGGAGGAAGAAAAAAAGTCCCAACCAGCCGTTCGTTGAGAAATTTTTCCTTTTCCTCTATTTTTTGCCGTCTGTGAACAGTCAAGTCCACCACCATCAAAAAGCATAAGCAAGATGTGAGGAGGAGAAAAAAAATAAAGGAAATTTTTTACGGCTTGAACCAAAACGGCCACTCAAGTTTTTTTTTCGGTCATCATAAGGAAAAAACTGCGCAAAAAAAAGGAATCGACCTTGTCGCTAATGCGGCATTTTTGATCTTCTAAATCTTTTATTTTTAAAAAACACAAAACTAAAAAAAAAGAATTGAGAATTTAAGTCAAGAATAATAATAATAAAAAGTTGAGGGTATCAAATTATTATGGTTTTACAATAAGGAAAAAAGGATACGAAATATACAACTGGGAAGTTTTTATTTGAAAAAATTAAACGAATCCTTTTTCCATAATTGGGTATTTTTGTAAATAAAAATAACACCTAATAAAAGTACCCGAAACACTTAAAGCTTCGCTTTTGATTCACTTCTTCTTTGAAGTTCAGCGTATTTGTTCTTGGCACTTTGGCCATTTTTAAGGTCGCAAAAACGCGGTAAGGGGTCGCTTGACACTTGAAATGTACAGACAATTTTTTTTTGCCGCATTTCAGTTTTTAGAAATAGAAAAAAGTTCCGGGCATTCAATAATTGCGCAACCACTACTTCCAATGACTTTTAAGCCAACTATCAAAATGAAGTCGTTGCAACACAATTTTGGCAAGAAAAAAAATGTAGATTTTAAATTTCGATAAGTGCGCGTTTTCAACTCAAAGAAAATTGTCAATCTCTTGACAATGGAGAATGGGTTAAAACAACCAAAAAAAGAAAAGGAAGAAGATTTAAAATAACATAGGGTTTACCAAAGTTAATATAGACAAAAAAAACTTTGAAACAAACAAAAAAAATAATGAAAAACAAATTCCGTGCAAAAAATCTATTCTTTGACCAAGAAAGGGGATGAAAACAAAAAAAAGAAAGAGAAATGATTTACAATCAGTTTTTTAGCATTCATTCAGCTGCCACCCTTCAAATTAATAAAAATCAAAATGTCTGTTTGTTTGTTTTTTGACAAAACTTTTATTGAAAAACAGATATTTCTTAATTCTTTTTTTCCACCCTATCAAAACTATATAGCTTCCGGTAAAAGTTAAAAAGAAAAAAAAAGAAGTAAAGCTGCTGCGTTTTTTCAAAAAGACCTTAAGGTTAGATAATAAAGTGACGAAAAGTTTCTTTTGGCGATAGAAAGATAGATGACTTACTCCAATATGGGGATGGCTCGTTAAATTCACCATATGTAAAGTAACCGCACAAAACAAAAATTTCCCACATATTGCAAATTTTAAAATAAAATTTTTGCTTTTTTTTGTTACCACATAAAAAAGCCACCACAAACTATGCATTAAAAAAATTTTTTTGATAGAATTAGATTTTTTAGTAAAGTTTTGAGAAATTTAAAAATATTCTTTGGGAAAGCTTTGTTTTTTATAATAAAAAAAATTGATATAACATATTAAATTTTTCGAAAAAAAGTAATGTACACTTTTTTGGAAATTTTTGCAACTGCGCAAAGCTATCTCTCCCGCAATCAGCAAAGAAAAAGGGAACACAAATTTTTGACACAGTGAACGATTAATGCCTCTCTCTCTTTTTGCACAAAAACAATGTAAAAACATAAGATGGCATTGATATAACATAAGAGCCGCCTGTCAAAAAAATAATATGTAAGTGTTTAATGCCAATTTTTTCAAAACTTTATTCTACAGAATTTTGATAGAAAAATTATTTGTTCAGTGTTTGAAAAATGGATATGAAATTCTAAAACAATGTCTTGTGATTAAAAGCTAAATTTTCAGTTCAATCAAAATGAAAATGCATCCTTTAAAAACCACAATGATTCAAATAATTTTAAAACCGCATGCAAAAGTTTAAACTTTTTCACACCAGTTATTAAAATAGATTCACTAATTGGCACATGTTCCTGATTTGAGACAAAAAAATCGTTTATAAAAAAATTCTTCAATAAAACACACAAAATAACAAAGACCGAAAATTTAACAGCCACAAATATAAATTACATAAAAAAATAAATATTGCTATTACAATAATAATAATAATTATTTTCTCAATCTTGATATCTTGAATTGGCTTTACGAACACGCTTTGGTCTTCCTTCAGTAAGTGAGAAAGGTGCCTTAGCTTCAACTTTTGCTTGACATTCAGGTGAAAGTTTAGCTGATCGGATTGCTGATAATCCAGGAATCGCAAAAGCATCTAAAAAGATTTGATTTTAATTTTTTCATATATGTATAAATATATGTGCCTACTTATAGTTGCAGCTTGTTCTTTAATCAATTTAACGAGATCATCAGAAGCCTTTGGAGCTTCCATAAATTCATTATCAGAATTCAAGTCAAGATCAGAATCAGAATCAGCATCAATATCTGCAAGAACATCTGCCAATGCATTAATAGCTGATAATTTACATTCTGAAGGAAGAAAAAAATGAAAATTTTAAAAAATGCAAATAAAACGAACCAATATCATCTACATCTTTATCATTAACACATCCATCATCTGGTGGATCAAGGGTACCAAGGCAAATTACATCATCATCAAAACGAAGTTTATGTTGTTCAGAAACCTTTTGGGCAAAATTCAAATCTTCTGTAGCACTTGCAACTAAATCAACTGCATGAGCATGAAAAAGATGAGCTTCATGACTCATTTTTAATGCTGCTGCATAACTTGATCGAAAAAGTTTATCTTTGTTTCTTACTGGGGTTTTTTGCTTTGGAGGAGCAAAGCACATATATTCTGGAGTTTCTTCATCAGACATTTGAGTTTCTGGAATAACCTCTTCAGACATATGTGGAATTTGATCATGATGTGGAATTAATTCTAAACTTTTAAAACTATTTTTTTCTGCAAAACTCTAAAAAATGATGGTATTAAAGAATAGAACAAAAAATTTTTTTCAATTATACTTCTAAAACATTTTCATATCGTTTAAAAAGTTTGGAGAATGTTTCACAATCAATTCCAACCATAAAAAGTTGATTTGGACGAAAGAAAAAATCATGAACAGATCGACTTCCATGTGTAAAAAATCGTTTAAGTTGAAATTTATTGATATTTTCAATTTCACAAAATTTTCTGTCACTATCATCCAAAGAATACATGCTTGTTAAAACTTCATGATATGCAGGATCTTAAAAAATATATACATATTAGATATAAAGAAACGATTTCAAATCTAACTTTTTCTGAAAAGACGTTTGCAATTTTCAATTGGAACTTCAAAATCATCTGTAATTGGAGGAATCTTCAATAATGGATGATTTTCTTTTGGTTGCTAAAGTTAAAAAAAGGAGATACAAATTTAAAAAATCTTAAAATAAGTTTTGTACCTCTTCAGTATCAACATAAATTTTAAGAGCACTATTCTTCAATTCTTCATCTTTCCACCATTGATATTTGCATGGTTCTTCAATTTTAGCTTTCTTTGAAGGACGTTTTGGCTTCTAAAAAAATTTTTTAAGAAATAAATAAAGGAATCAGCTGTTTTGCAATTTTTTTGGAAAAAACGACAAGAAATTTTGACAATGTTAGAAGTTCCGTCATTCTAATTTCTGTTAATTTTTGAAATCAAAGATGTTTTGTTTTCATTTTAATGCTTAAATTATAAAAGTCCTTTTCAAAATGAAAGGAACCCATTGAAATCAGAATGAATAAAAGATGAAAGCACTCACCATTGATTGAAAAAGTTTATCAAATTTCTTTTTTTTAGCAGGAAGTGAATAATTTCGAGGTTTTGCAGATCGAACAGATTTTGCAGTTTTCTTCGTGCTCTTCTCTCCTATAAATTAAGAAAATAGGAAGAGCATATGAATCATCAAAAAACTCTATTGGTAAAATATTAAACTAATACAACGTGTTAAAAACGTTTTCTGTAAAGGTAATTTGGTCATAGGCCGATAATTATTATTGGTGCCTTAAATCTTACATTCATAAAAATTAAGATCAGTGCTGGCGGTGCGGACCGAAAAAAAATTCAGTTTTTTCATTATAACTTTTTAACTATTTGTTTTAATTAAATTTCTTATTTTGCCATTGATAACCTATAGTTGATAGGGGATTTTAGTGCTTACAACTTTTAGACTTATGAAAAAATAAAAAAGATAGCTTAAAAACACCGAGACGGGACTGATTTCGAAATTTCGGTGTTTTTAAGCCATCTTATTTATTTTTTTATATTTCTAAAAGTTGTAAGCACTAAAATCCCCTATCAACTATAGGTTATTGATGGCAAAAGAAAAAATTTAATTAAAACAAATAGTTAAAAAGTTATCATGAAAAAACTGAATTTTTTTCGGTCCATACCGCCAGCAATGATTCAGATAATCATTACTAGACACAAAAAAAGATGTGAACACCAATTTTTATATTGGTTACCTTTTTTAAGCATTTGTTTACGTTTACGTCCACGAGGTCTCATTCCATTTACAGGATTATGACGAGGTAATTCTTCTGGAAAATGAACACGGCGCTGAGAACGATCATTTGATGCTTTATTAGGTGTTGCTGCAACTTCGTCATTGCTTCGTTGATCATTGCTTTGTCTAGGATTAATTAATCGTTGGGAAGCTTTAAATTTTGATACTTCCGGTTCAGAAACATGATTATTTTTTTGTCTTGAAAATTCAAATGGATTCTAAAAAAATATTAAAATTTTAAAGGCAAAACATTTAAGGTTTTTTTTTTGAAAGTACTTGAATAATCATTGCTAAATCAGGAAAAATAATTTGTTTTGTGTTTTTTCCATTTTTGATTGAATCATAATTTTTTAAAGTTTCATCAATTTTATCACCAAATAAATTTGCTTCAACTAAATTTTCATAACCTTCAATATGAAGAGAAAGGGTGCTATCATTTTTGGCAGAATTATCATTTTTCTTCCAATTCTTTTTATCTTCTTTTTCACCTTCATTATTGCTTAACGAAAAATTGGATGATTTATTCCATAATTGTGATTTTTCCTTTTTTTCATAATTTTTAACTTTTGTAGAATCTGACATATTACATGTTGTTACTGCAGTCCCCATATTTTTCGAACTACTTTTTAAACTAAAAAAGCAGTGCAACTTTTTCAGTTGCTTACAAAATATTTTAAAATGTTTTTATCTAGATTTTTGTCTGAAACTCATTTTGCCACATTTTTTTACTACTTTTTAAACTGAAAAATATTCATTTTTTATGTAACATATGTGAAATGTTAACGCCGAATTTGTGAAAAAGTAAGAAAAGAGTAACGTTAACTCAAAAATAACTTCAAATATGTATTTTTAAAATTGATATTCGTATTCTCTTACTTTATTCCAGATTTGTCAATGTTTTTAATAACACACTTATGTTACATTTTTGATATTTTAATTAAGGATGGACGGGGGTCCAAAATTGGGGCCCCGGCCCGGCCCCAGCCCCCAAAAATATGCTTCGGCCCGGCCCGGCCCCAGCCCCGGGGCTGGGGCCGGGGGCTTAGAAAAAGCCCCCAAACAAAAGTTTTTTGTTCAAGAAAAAGTTCTTTTTCTCCAAAATTGCTATTCGCAAATAACAGATGGTCCAATTTTCTTTAACCCATATTATATAGGCTAGATTTATTCAACATTGAACAAAACGGGGGTAAATTTTGATACGCAAATTCAATATTATAAGCCAATGATAACTTAAAATATAACGGTATGGGGCTTTCCAAAAGCCCCGGGGCCTAAAATTCAAGCCCCAGCCCGGCCCCAGCCCCCAGAGTTCAGGCCCCGGCCCGGCCCCAGCCCCGGGGGTGGGGCCGGGGGCTTCGAAGAAAGCCCCGAGCCCCCGTCCATCCTTAATTTTAATTAAGTGATTTATATAATTTTCTAAAATCGTCAAATTTAAAGTTTTCGTTTGAAAAGCTTTAAAGGCTTCTTTTATTACTGGTGAACAGAGTGATTTTAAAGGAGGCGGACCCTTTGATCCATTTTTTAAAAAAAAAAGGATTTCGAAATATTTCTGTTTTTTCCAAACCATCGATATTCGTGATCAGGGTAACTCTTGAAACGAAAAAATATTTCCTTTGTTAAAAAAATAAAAACAATGGAAGCTGCATTTTCGTTTCAAGAGTTACCCTGATCACGAATATCGATGGTTTGGAAAAAACAGAAATATTTCGAAATCCTTTTTTTTTTTTAAATGGATCAAAGGGTCCGCCTCCTTTAAGGTTACAATTCAAATTTCAAATTATTAATTTTGTTTTCCAAGTCGTTTTTGAGCTAAAGTTATTTTTTTTCTTACTTTTTCATTCGGCGGTGGCATATTTAAAAAGGTAAATAAAGAAACTTTTTCAGTTAGTTACAGAATATTTTTATCTAGATTTTTATCTAATTTTGCCAGATGTTTTATGGTTAAAGAAAATTTCCTATTATTGGTGGAACTGCAGCACCAAATTTTTTACCACAAAATTTATTGTTATTTGATTTGCTTAAAGATTGAAAAGGAATTGGACTTTGACACTTTTGATTTGGATTTAAATTGAGATTTGAATATCGATTTCCGTTTTCGATATAAGCGCTACCATTTCTAAAATGTTGCAGCTTATCTTTTAAGATAAAATCTTTGCTCTTTGTTGCCATCTAAAAATAAATAAAATTTTATTTAATTAATTTTTAAAAAGTTAATAAAAAAAGGCCTAAAAATAATATTTTGTAATTCACTTCCAACTTTTTTGAAGAGAGCAAAAAACACAGCTACAGCCAATAAAATAAACAGTTATAAAAGAGCTTCGCTCACGGAAAAATATATAACTGTCTGCCACCTGCCACACACGATAATAAGGATGATGCAACATCGTTGAATGGAAATACAGGGTGGTTAAAGAGATTCTCCGGTTTTCTTTTGGGTGGCAAATTAATACCGTTCAAAAAACAAAAAAAGGAAAAAAATTTTTTCAAATTTTTTGACAGGGGGGTACGTAAAAATTGAAATTTTTTCTCAGAATAACTTCATATTAACATCTTAAAAAATCATATTTTTGTTATTTACAAAACCGCAATCTGTTTTTTGATAAATTTAACACTACTAATTTGCCACCCAAAAGAAAACCGGAGAATTCCTTGAAACACCCTGTATATTTTAGATGTAGAAAAAAAGTTTTTTAAAAAGTTAATAAAATATGGCCTAAAAAATAATATTTTGTAATTCACTTTCAACTTTTTTGAAGAGAGCAAAAAACGCAGCTACGAGCAATAAATAAATAAACAGTTATAAAAGAGCTTCGCTCACGGAAAAATATATAACTGTCTGCCACCTGCCACACACGATAATAAGGATGATGCAACATCGTTGAACGGAAATACAGGGTGGTTAAAGAAATTCTCCGGTTTCACGGTGTGTCGACTCCCTTATAAACTGTCCAGTGAGATTTTTTTATCGTGTGCTTGTTTTCCATACAAAATTTTCAAACCTAGATTCTGACATAATGAAGCTATTCGAACGAATTCTGTAAAAACAGAAAAAAAGCTTAGCATCGTCTTAATAGATGTCAGCACAAAAATCAAAAAAATCGGATTCTGATTCCACAGGATTCAGAATCCAAGAAATTTTTATCCTCCAGAATCCACAAATTTATTACCATTGGATTCGTCACGATGAGTAGAATACAATGGAATAAAAAGTTTTTGCATTTTACCGATTCTGAAGTCAGGTTCATCATCTTAAAAAACTATTTTTTCAGTTTTACTTTTTATTTCTTCGGCTCCAGAATCCATAAAATGCAAAAAATTTTTATTTTATTGTATTCTACTCATCGAGACGAATCCAATGGTAATAAATTTGTGGATTCTGGAGAATAAAGATTTCTTGGATTCTGAATCCTGTGGAATCAGAATCCAATTTTTTTGATTTTTGTGCTGACATCTATTAAGATGATGCTAAGCTTTTTTTCTGTTTTTACAGAATTCGTTTAAATAGCTTCAATCTCTCAGAATCTAGGTTTGAAAACTTTGTATGGCAAACAAGCACACGATTAAAAAATCTCACTGGACGCTTCGACACACCGTGCGGTTTTCTTTTGGGTGGCAAATTAATAATGTTCAAAACAAAAAAAAAGGAAAAAACAATTTTTTTCAAAATTTTTGACAAAGGAAGGGGGGTACGTAAAAATTGAAAATTTTTTTCTCATAATAATTTCATATTTATATCTTTGCCAAAAATTAAATTTTGATAATAGGAAAAAGGCATACGAGATTGAAATGCATTGATTTATACTTTTTAATATTGTAAATTACAGGTTGTTAAGAAAGAGAGATAAAAGTTATACCTAGGGATTCATTCTTGGCAAACCAATGAACAATGCATTTTTTAGCCATTTAAAATTTTCTGATGATTTGATAAGGTTGTTGGTATACTGTAATATAATATTTGTACCTTTTAGCTGCATGGAAGTTGATTTAAGTTTTATTTTCCATATGATTATTATGTCCACAAATAATTCAGCGACTTCCATAATGTATTCCTATTTCCGAGAAAAAAACATGTTTAAAAAATGTTACACTATTTATTATCAAAAAAATCCCATAATATCATCAATGCAATAATAATAATTCACAATAAACTTAACACCTAATTTTCATATTTAAAAAAAATATTTCTATGCTAAAGCAAAATGTTTTAAGAATATTCTTTGTTCAGAGCACGGCCAATAATTAAACGACGAACTTCAGAAGTACCCGCACCAATTTCATATAATTTTGCATCACGAAGAATTCTACCCGTTGGATAATCATTTATATATCCATTACCGCCAAGAATTTGAATTGCATCTAATGCAACTTTAGTAGCTTGTTCAGCAAGATAAAGGATAACACCAGCACAATCTTTATTTGTAAGATGTCCAGCAGTTGTTGCACGTGCAGTTGAATAAAGATACGAACGGCATGATGACATTGTTGTATACATATCAGCTAATTTTCCTTGCATCAATTGGAATGTTCCAATTTTAGTTCCAAATGCTTCACGTTGATGAGCATATTCAAATGCAATATCACATGAAGATTGAATAAGTCCCATTGGACCACCAGCAAGTACAAGTCGTTCAACGTCAAGACCAGTCATCAATACATAAACACCTTTACCTTCTTGACCAAGAATATTTTCTGCTGGAACTTCACAATTTTCAAAAACAAGTTCACAAGTATTTGATCCACGCATTCCCAATTTATCAAGTTTAGGACCACGTGAAAATCCAGGATAGTCCTAAAAAATTACAAAAACCTCAAAAACAAAATATAATAATAACAAACCCTTTCAACGATAAAAGCAGTAATACCATGTTGATTTTTTTGAGGTTCAGTTTTAGCATAAATAACATAAACATCTGCATCTGGTCCATTAGTAATCCAAAATTTACTTCCATAAAGAATATATCGATCACCCTTTTTTTCTGCGCGTAATTTCATTGACACAACATCAGAACCTACTCCTGCTTCGGACATTGCCAAAGCACCCATGTGTTCACCACTGATTAACTACAAAGAACAATTAATGACTAAAGATCATTTTCACTTTTTTAACAAGGAACATACCTTTGGAAGATACTTTTCTTTTTGTGCAGCAGTTGCATGACGTACAAGTTGATTTACGCACAGATTAGAATGTGCACCATAACTCAAAGCAATAGATCCGCTTGCACGAGAAAGTTCTTCCATGGCAATAACATGATCAAAATATGTCATTTCAGAACCACCGTATTCTGCAGGAGCGGTAATACCCAAAAGTCCATTTTCACCAAGCTTTTTCCAAAATTCACGAAGTTGAGGAAAACTATTTGTTTTATCAATTTCACATGCATGAGGCGCTGATTCCTTTTGAGCAAGATCAAAAACGGTTTTGCGCAACTAAAGAGATAAAAACATAAAAAAACTTAATATAGTTAACTTTAAAAAACTTACTTGTTTTTGTTCCTCAGTTAATTGATAAAGATCATCATTAATAGGATATGTTGAAAGTTGTCTAACAGAGATAGAAGCAGCTAAAGCATTAGTTTTTAATGGAATACGAGAAATGCGGCTGAGCATCTAAAAAATAAATATAAAATTTTTAATTAAAAAAGAATTTTAAGCGCGAGAAATAAAGAAAATATCTTTAAAAAACACCGCAAAATTATTGTTTTATTGTTGCAAACGTTTATCTTTGCTAACAATCATCAGCAGACAAAAAAAAGAAACAACATGTAGCAAAGTGATAATGACCGCTCACTTTTTATTGCTTCAAGTAAGGTGAAATGAATTTATAGAGCACACGATAAACAGCATGAAAGAACTCAATGGTCTAAAGGTTAATCATAGCATGCTATGCATAGCTATATGATTAACCTTCAAACATTTTTTTGTACAAGTGAAGCACAAAATAAGATAAAAAATTATAAAAAAAAAAGCGGAAAACTCGATAACTTCTTTTTTTTACGAGTAAAAAAAGAAAAGAAAAAACACAAAAAATAATGAAGAAAAAACAGAGTCGCACGTGGGGGACAAATGCACACATATTTAAAAAAAACTGAAACACGCGTTCACAGAAGTAAAGACATACTTGCGAAATGTCTGCATGGCTATATAGCTGCAGCATTATCTAAGCATTTTTTTTTTCAAAGAAAATTTTCCTCTTTCTTTCCCATTGGCTTTAAAACGACGCCCATAAAAAATATATATTTCCTGTTTAGTGAGCTCGGACAACTAATTAAATGCGAGAATTTTCTTAGCCATACAAGAAAAAAATTAAATATAAATTGTGTCTGTGTATAATTACAAAACAAAAAAATTAACATAAATCGAAAAATGAAACACATGGACGGATCTGCGAATTTAAAAGACAAATTACTTGCGAAATCGAAAGATTGTAATTTATAAATAATTTTAAAAATAAAGGCTGTGGTTATTTCATGCCTTCTTTTTTCTGCCATTTTATGTTATGTTTGACTGACTGTTATGCTATAGAAAGTTAATACAATTTGACAAAAAGAAAAATTAAAATTCTTACAATGCAATATGTAATCAGAATGATGCAATGTCATCCATTTATGTGCAATCATTTATTTATGCTTGTATAAGGAATACGTAATAAACTATATAATTATAAAGTGGAAAAACAAAAAATAGTATTTTAGTGTAAGTAGCACACGATATCTAATACTATACTAGTATATTCAAAAAGGTGAAAAATAATTTTATGATTCGGGCAGCTAATATTTTGTGGACCCCCGTTATTTTTTTATTCACAACAACGACCGCAAATCTTCCCGATGAATTTTTTATGCAAATTTGTGAAGAAAAAAACCGGGCGGCGGTTTTTTTTGTTTTTTCATAAATTCTCCATTGTCTCAAAATCAACATGATCAAATTTTTAAGTAATCGAAAAGTCCATTTTCTTTAAAGTTTGACATTGTGTGGTCAACGGCTACGTTTTTTCGGCTGTTAAAATTTATTTTTTTTATCCATCGTTGTTGCTTCTTCTTATTGATCCAAAAATTAACAGGACTGTCGAAGAAAATTGTCGTACTCTTTTACCAAATTTTTTTTGTCCTGGAGATCGTTGGTTTTGTTTCAATTAAAAATTTAATTAGAAAGATTATTAATTTAGCTAATCGAAAAAGACAATAACACAATATAATATAGGGTAAACTACAAAAGACAAAAGTTGATCGCTAGCAAAACGTTCTATAAAAGAAAAAAAATCTAAATTTATGTGTTGAAGATTAAAGTTTTATAATATTATCTTTTTTCAGGAGCTGCCATTCCTTTTGCTTTAACTATGCTACGAAATCGAGGATTTACAAAATCAGCTCAAACTTCTATTTTGATTAGGTAAGAACATGGCGTTAATTTTAAATTTAACTAATCTATTTTTGGTTTTAGTCGTCGTTCATTGAGCTCCTATAAAAGTGATGAATATCAATTCTTGCATAAAAGCACCATTCCAACTTATCATTTTCAAAAAAGAACACCAATTGAACATCATTTGAATGGATTTAAAACAAAAGGTGAACGTGGATCAATGCCGTATTTATATTCTTTAAATTTTTGTCGTTCATTTTCTTCCTCAGCAAATCGTCTCACTTCTGACGATTTCTCTGATGTTATTAATGATCTAATCAAAAAGGATGATCGTCATAGTATCAATCATGGATATGTTCAAAAGTTAAAAGGTGTTGATAATTTAAATGTGCTTGAACAAGTAAATGATTTTTTCAATGTCATATTTTTAATCTTTATTATTTCAGTTTTGTATTGAATCCAGACCATCGAATCCACAAGAAGCTTTACTCACTCTTCAGCGTCTTTCAAATTTATTTCATACAAAAAAAGACGATCAAATTGTTGAATTTTTAAAATCTGAAAGTTATGTTTCTTCTCTTTCTGCACAATTTCTTAATGATGAAGCTGATATTTCTTGCTTATTGGAAGCAGCAATTTGCATTTTTAATATTTTGGAAAAACTTCCTGATGGTAAAATTGATGAAGATGCTCCACTAAATCTTACCCCAAACTTCAACAAGTTTTTTATTACTTTTATGGAAAGGATTAAAAAAAGAATGTGTGATGTTGACGTTGAAAAACTTAATCCTGATACTGTAGTAGCATTTTATCGGTGCTTAGAAAGTAAAAAGTATGCTGAAATTGATCCGAATTTTGTTGGAGAATATAAAAAAGTATTGCAACGTAAAATTCCGTAAGTTATTTAATTTTGCATTTTTTGTCTTTGTTACGTTTGTTTTTATAGAGATATTACTTCAACCGCTACTATCACAACTTTGTTAACAACTTTGAATAAAGAAGATTTCAAAGAAGGCAGCTTTTCTATGCTTGTTTTAAGCAAAGTTGAAGAATTATCTCCTTATATGTTATTGGGAGAGCTTGTCAATGTTTTTGTTTATCTTGCTGAAAATGGATATCGCAAAATACCAATTTTGGATGCACTATCTGAAGCTATTCGAAAGTATGTGGATCCTTTTAAAAAAATAATTTTTAATACATTTCATTTCAGTCATACTGATATATTAACTCTTCCACAACTTGAACGCCTTGCAAATGGTATCATGAAAATTTCATTTTATAATCCTCGCTTAGTCGTTCGATATTGTTCCGATTTAATTAGTTCATCTAATACTATATACCGATCTTCACAAGTTTCTTTATTTTCAAGCTTCTTATCAAATGCTCGTGTCACAGATGAAAAAGTATGGCGTAAACTTATAAAATGGATGAATGAAGCTTCTCGGTAACTTTATATTTTCTTCTGTTTTTGTTAAATCTGTTCATTTTTTAGCACTGCAAATGTTGGTGATATTCGTTGGTGTGTTGGCTCTCTTGCTTTAATGAATGTTGATCAAAAACTTTGTTCTTCACTTGTTGCAGCTCTTGCTTCCCGTTTGCAACCAACACCTACAGAACCTCCTTTAAAATGGCTAAATGCTGTATGGTCCGTTGCCAGTTTAAAATGTTTAACTCGCAGATTGGCAGAATCCGTTCTAAATGAAACATTTGTCAAAGAATTATTTTCAAAAGAATTTAGCCCGTATGTTTATCACTTTATTTATTTTGTCAATACGCTCCATTTATTTCCCATTTAAAGGTCACATTCATGCATATTTCTAATCTAACCTTTACATAGTTTGACAGTCCAAAAAACGTTTAATAGCATTACTTTTTTAGTTATAAAAACCCTCTCAAACCTGAATAAGACGAAAATAAAAAAAGCTAAAATATCGTAAATACCATCTAAAAATTTGGCAGTGCAAATATGTTTTTTTTGGCAGAGGCTCTGCTGCAGATCAATTGTTTTTATTGAAAAAAAGAAAAGCTGACACTTTGAGGCTTTACACAAGTTTAGATCTGAGCTTGCTTTAACTTTTTTTTGGTTTTTAAGGACTGGGTATGACTCCGCTATTTCCAGAAATAAATTTTCTTTCGTTTACCCTAAGAATGGACGGGAGCCCAAATTTCGGGGCCCCATTTTTTTTGACGGGCCGCTCGGCCCCGGATAAATTTTTTTTGATATTGCCTTGGTTCTCCTTTGTAACTTTTTCTAAAATCATAAGAGCCAATACCCTGGGGCCTGATGACTTTAAAACAGGGATGAGAAATGCGGCCGGCCGCGGCCGGTGTTTTTGGCAAAATTTTTTTGTTTTTCGCCTTATAAAATTAAAAACAGAGCGGCCGGCCGGGCCGCGATTTTTTCGGCCGCAGCCGGCCTCACTTTTCGGCCAGATTTCTCATTCCTACTTTAAAAAGGCCCCGTCCATCTTTAAATTAGATTTTAATTTAAGTCATACTGGGGGGATGTTGCATAGCCAAAATGACATACATTTTATGTCATTGTGGCTATGCAACAATTAGGCCTTTTCAGAAGGAAAAAATTTCCAAAATTTATGAAAAAGAATGATTAACTAATTTTTGAAAACTGTAAAAAAATTTATTTTTCTAAGTTGACCAAATATGTAAAAAGGGAAGAAGGAAAGATGTTAATGAACTTTGTAATTTGAATGTCGTTTTTATTATTCATTTTAAAGCTTTTAAATTATTTTAGAGAACAAAAAATATCTGTTGCTCAAAAATTGTGCCAAATTAATTCTGCTGCTAAATATGATTTGAAAAATTATCGTGGCCCGTTTGTCAAAATCAATGAATTTTCTTTTGCGGTAACAATTTCTTATTTTTTAAAAAAGTTTTCACCTAATTCTTTTAAGCAAGATACATGTCATATTTTGAAATATGGAACAAAAGGAGAAAAATATGAGAATTTTCTTGGTTATTTACGAACTCTTTATCCTGCAACATGTATTACGCCTCCACTTTATTATCCAGAATATGGTACTTTTGTTGATTGCATGCTTTATTACAATCCAAAAACTTCAAAGTTTGATTCTGTTGCATCTGCTCCAAAGGATGACAAGCTACCTCTCAAAGGATTAATTGCTGTACAGTATTTTAATCATAGACATTTTACTATTGCATACACAGATGAAGACAATGATAAAAGAAGACTTATTGGAGCATATCAAATGGGAATTCGTCATTTACAAGCTGCTGGTGCAAAAGTTGTTGTTATTGCTGAACATGAACTTGAAAAATGTCCTGTCAAAGATGGTATTCGTACTGGAATTGTCTATATTAAGGATAAAATTACTCAAGCAGCTCATAGTCGTTAAAAATTTTCTGTTAGTTAGTTTTTTAGTGTATTAAATATAGTTGTGCTTTTTTGTTGCAAATAAAAAGAATTTATGAGAAAGTTATGTTTTGAAAAGTACTTCAAATGATTATATTTTCTCTGAAGTAAAAAGAAAATGATTTGACAATCTTGAGATAATTTGCTTAAGGTTTTTTTTCTGTTTTTAACGTTTCCCCTCAAACCTTTATTAACACTTTTAATGTTCTTCCACAAATACCGCATAAACCAAAAAAACAGCAGGAGTTTAAATAGCGAAAGAGAATCTAAAAAGTACCATTTTCAACCAATTTTTTTTATATAAACGATTATATGTGGTCTTTCTTCATGGCACGACCTTGGCAACTGTCGTTTGTCCGATAAAACATGAATGAGGTAAATTGCATTTGTTTATACACTAAAAATGGCAGCTATCCTTCATTCTTTTGAAGGACACGGAAAATAACGTGCGCGAATTTGTACCTTTTTGTAACAGGATGCTTATAAAAATTATAAGATTTTTTAAAAAAAATTTGTTTTTTCTTTAAACCATTTTAATTTTATATTACAAAAAATAGTGAAACATTTAGTTTACTGTAAGTATAGATATACATTTCATACGAATAAGAATTGAACCCTATAAAAACATTTTTCATTAAATTTTATTTTTTCTGTTCATTTATTTTTTATACTATTTTTTAAAAAAATTAATTGATCACCCTTTTTTAAATTTAATTACACTTTGGCGGGAAGAAGGGAATTTAAAAATTTGTCGCCTGCTCATAACCTGTTATCGCAACTTTTTTTTTAAAAAAATATTTTTACACTAGTTTCTTTCTTCTTCCAAAATTTCTTCGTTTTTGTCCCAATTACTTTTTCCCTCAAAATAAAACAATCATCTTCTTGCATGTTGGCTAGCATTTTTTCCCCCTTTCTTTCTACACTGTCCTGACCACAATGTTCTGACCATCTGCCCAATATATATCTTTAAAGTATAAAAGATATTTAAAATACAGAGCTTAATTTTGGCGCGCGAAATTCCACATTGTACTCATCTTTCTTCCTTCCTTCTTCTTCTGCGCAATCGACAGTGTTGGAACGACCCGGTTCCCAAGAAACAAAAAAAAATTGAAGGAAAGAAGAAAGAATCGGCACCGGCAAAAAGAACAGTTGCCTTCCGAAGAAAAAAAAAGAGGACAACGAAATCACTCGTGACATTGTGCCGAAAAAAAACAACCCCGAATGCGGTTCACCACCGCGCATTGTTAGTTTGGCAATTGGCAATATGCCCATCGTCATATTGAAAAAAGAGTAAAGAAAAAAGTCATTGAGGTCTTTTCCTTGTGTTGTATGGACAGATACGTGATTATTGATTTCTTTCAAAAGAAACAAAATTGATGAAAAGTGTTTTTTCTTGCAAGCAAAACTATGCCTTTTTGTATCACTTTTTTTTACCTTTCTTAAATTGTTTTTTTTTCGGCGTGCCGGCTGTTTTTTTATGACGAAACAAAAATGAATGAATGAACTTTTTAGTGCCCTTTCCTATTTTTTCCACATTACTTTTATTTTATTTTTTAAAAGAGGTGGCTCTCATACGTTTTTATTATGTTTGATGATGATGGACATTTTCTTGGAATTGGACTTTCTGAAAGTTTGGATGGAGTATTTCCGGATGAAATTTTAAATGGTTTTAATGAAGATTTCAATTGTAATATTGATGATATTATGAATGATTGCTCTTCTATTAATACAAATTCTGTGGATTGTTATTTTCCGGTATATTTTTTTCTTCACTTATTTCAGAAACGATAAATATCAAATTTAGACCGAAAATGTTCAAACAGAATTTCTTGATGATATTAAGGAAGAAGTTGATTTCTCAAAAGTGAAAACCGAAAAGTCATCTTCATCAAAAAAATCTTACATTAAACAACCAAAACGTGATCCGGAAGAATGTAAAAATGGTTACTGTAAACCCAATTATCCTTATTCATGTTTGATAAGCTTGGCTCTCAAAAACAGTTCTGATGGCCAACTTTCTGTTTCTGATATTTATTCTTTTGTTTGGTTAGTTTTTTTGTAGTTTTTTCATTTTGATTTTTTTTTCACATTTTTAGTGAAAATTTTCCATTTTTTGAATACGCAAATCCAGGATGGAAAAATTCTATCAGACATAATTTATCGCTAAATAAAAATTTTTTGAAAATTGAACAAGACAAAAATGGTGCAAGAAAATCATGTTTATGGCAATTTAATCCAGAAAAAATGGAAAAAGTGGAGCAAGAATTAAACAAATATGATAAAAATGAAATTCAAAAATCTTTAAGATGCCCAGGTTTGTTTTGTTTTTAAAATAGTATACTGTAGCTTGATGCGAAAAATTTTTCATGATTTTTTGACATTTTCTTTAAAAAAATTGATTTGTTTTTTGAAGTTTTTTACTGTCTGTTTTTTAGAAGATTACTTTCCAATTATGAGTGGTGAAAAGGGTATGCCACCTGTTAGCAGAAGAGTAAAAACTCCCGATTTTGCAAATGAAAGCAATGACAATACGGTATTCTTTTATTTATCATATTATTGTATCTCGAAATAATTAATATTGTGTAATTTAGCCAAAAATTATGAAACAAGTAGTGGATTATTTTTCTGATGCAACTGCAGATCAACGATCAAAGCAAACTGTTCGACAAGTTGCTGAACAGGCATTAAATAAGCTATTAAAAGTTAAATCAGAGCCAACAACGCATCATCCAAGAGTTTTACAACCAATCACATCAAAATCTTCCGTTTCTCGTCGACAAAATATTGCTAGCACATCTTATGAATCTTCACATTCTTCATCATCTGATTCAAACTTTTCTCAAAAAGATTATTTATATTGTCATGTTGAGTATACTGGAAGTCATGAATTACAATATGGAGAAAATGAAACAGATGAAAATTTACGTGAATTTTTTGATTTTTCATGTAAGTTTTTTTTGTTCTTTTCAAATTTTTAAATAAAAGTTTTTTTAGCTTACGAAACTCAAGCAGAAACAACGCCACCAGATGAAAATGTATTTTCTTCTTCGATGTCTTTAAGCAATTTTTCATTGAATGGTAATCCTTTTCGACCATTTCGCTGCGATGGAAGTGTATCAATTCGTCCAATGAAACGTCCAGCAAATCCGAATCTACGTCCCCTTGGAACAATAAAAGATGGACAATTTATATCATCTTCATCAAAGTTGCTACGTCTTGAAAATGATTATGATGTATCAGAATCAAAAGAAAATATGTTGATATAAGTTTATATTTTTAAATTTATCCCATTAGCCCCGGTTCTTTCAATCATTTTTTTACTTAAAAAGAGTCTTTCAATTTTAATCTCTTTTTTTAAAATTTACGGGTTCTGTCTTTTTTTATTTCCAAGAATTTAACACAGAATCTTACATTTGTGCATTTTGAAATGTGTTTTTTTTGTTGTTTCAAATAAAAAATTTTAACAAATTGTTATTCTACAAGCGAAGTCCAAATTGTTAAAAGGTACTTCTGCCAAATTATAATTCAATGACAACACAAAAAAATTTTGATTTACAGACAAATTTTCAATTATGACATAGTGATAGTTCTTCTAGTTTGTAACTTCTAAAAAGCTAAACTAATTAGTGAATATAGCGTTTGAACAAATTTTCAGAGGTAGTATTTTATTGAAAAAAATTATAAAATTGCTTTAAAATGATATTAACTGATTTGTATTGGATTATTCTTTAATAATTCATTACTTGTTGTAATTGCATTTATATGATTACTGCCTTCACGCGCTATTACAATACTTGGCGAATTTTTTCGAAGCAAACATTTTTTAATATTTGTTAATGTTTCTTTTCTAAGAATATTACTAAATATTAACCGAAATATTGGAGGCGTTAAAGCTTGTAATGAAAATATTAACATAACATAATATCCTGTCCATTTGCTTTGCCCTAGTCCACCATTAATAAGGAATTGGCCTAAAACATTTAAACGAATGAAAGAAAAAAGTTTAATAATTTTAAATTAATAAAAATTTGTTTTAATTTGATTTTATGTCACTAAATAAATTAATGTCAATAAAAAAGATTTCACCTGTAATGAATAATAGGGCACTTGCGATACAGGAAATCATTAATCTTATTTCAACTGAATTAGATGATACATTTCTTCTTGGATTTCCTCCACCTTTAATATTTATTACGGTATTTGTTGTCACTGTTCCGCTAACATTTTTAAATAACTAAAACAAATTTTTTGAATTATACGTGTATGATGTTTTCTTTGTACAATTACCTTTCTTCTAACAATCATTGTAAATGCAATTACAGAATAAACAAGCAAATATGTTATCATAACAAAACCATTTGTTATAAAATAATAAGTTGCTGTTCCACCATTTTGATGCTTTTTAAAATCTCCAGTTGTTCCATATACTTCCGGATCATAATAGAGTGATACAAACCATGAAGTTGTATGAACTCCAACAGATTGTAAAAATGCTGTACCACAAGCAATTACAAAACAAATATAGCATTGCTTTTTTCCAAATTGACGAAAATAAACAGGAAAAATTACACAAATTAATCGGGAAAATGATATTAGCACTGTTAAATAACACATTGAAAACCAGGTTGTATCTAAATAAACATGCGCATATTCTTTATATTCGATTGGAATTAAAGTATTTTTTGTTAAACAAACAATTCCAGGCCAAATTCCAAATTGATAAAGTAATAAAATATCAATAATTTTTTGTCCTAATATAAGACGGAATCCAATAAATTGTTTGTATAATTTTCGAATTCCAAAATATTCAATGCCATGCAATAAAATTCCTATTATTCCAATCAAAATCATCGAAATTCCAGCAAATAAATCATCGCTTGTCAGCTCCATTTTACTTTTTTACACGTTTAAATTTAAAAAAATATTCAATACAGAGTAAAAAAATTTAATCTAATTTTAAAAAAATAATAAGATTTTAATAAATAACTTTTTCAAGGAACAATTTAACGTATAATTTCGACATTAATGGGTATAATCAAATTTAAAAAAAGAAGCCAAAGCGCATGAAAAACGCATTATATACACAAAATACGAAACAAAAACATTTTATTTTTCTAACAGGTGAAAAAATGCAGGAACTTTGAAAAACGTTATAATTATTTTGGAAAAATACCAAATGTACAACGGTATATTTACTAAGAAAAAGCCAAATGCTTATTTATAAATAAATTTTTGGTGTTGTAAATTAGCGCTCAAAAAATAAGGCCAAAAAAGAAAAAAGGCTTAAAATCGACGAATCTAATTTAATGGCCTGAAGTTTGTCAAAGATGAATTAAAAAAAAACTTTACGAATGGAAAGGAGTATCCAAAAATGCATTTGGATAGTCGGTGCTTCACTGCACCAAAATTTTACAGATGCCCCATAAATGCCAAAACTGTAAAAAATGCACTTTTTTAATTAGTGCTAAATTAAGAGAACGAGATGAATGAACTCAAATTTTGTTTGTTTATATGTATTTGATGATGTTTGAATGCTTAAATTTTTAATTAATCAAAAATAAGAATTTTTTTCCAGCACAGTTTTTAATGACCTTATTTTTTAAACGCACGAAAATTAAATATTCATCAAAATTTCGGTCAGTCTAAGGTGGAGAATCGATATTAATAGTTTATACTTATCTTTAATACACCAGTAATTACTGGTAAAAAAAAATTTTTAACATCTTCTCAAATACTTGAGTTCCAAGTAAAACTAAAAATGGCATTATTTTTTGAGGGCTACTGTAATAATTTTTAAAACGAAATCCAACACTTTTGTTTTAAATCTAGTCACATTATCCAACTCGTGCAAAAAAATTTTCGCATAATCAGACATATACCAGCAGCAATCTTTTTTGTTTCAGGAGAGAAAGTATTGAATAGCTTTTTTTTTCCATGTGGTAAAAAATGTTAATAAACTGTAATACTATGCTAAAAAAATTTTTATAATTAATATCATATTATTTCCTTTAGTAGTAGTACAATGAAAAATTTTTTTTTCACTATTTGAAAAAAGATAAATTTATTCACATCACGCAAAAATAAAATCAACAAAAACAAAAAATACAAATATTCAAAATTTTTTGGTGCTATTAAATAAGCGTCTAAAGAATAAAGCAACAGAATGAATAAAGGAAGTGAAAAGTGCTTTAATAAAACTTCGCTTGTTTCCGGATTCAGAAATATAAAAGCATTGCTTGGTTAGTTCAGGAAGATTATACTTTTCTGTTAATTGCATCATCTTCTTTACATTTGATTTCTTTGTTACAGTAGATAAATATTCATCAGCTTTTTGAAGAAGTTCATTCATTTTATATTTGGCCGCAAAGGCAACATGTTCAGCAGTATAAGAATCAAGTTCATTCTTGTAACAAAAAAGTATAATATCTTTTACACATTTTTCAGAAAAATCTGGAAATGTGATACGATCATCAGAATTTTTTTCAAAATATTCAGCAAAGAATTCAGATTGTTTAATGAGCAAAGATTTATGCATTGGAATAGAAATCTAAAAAAATCAATTTTTACACAGATAATAAGAATGAGACTCACTTCTTTTTCTTGCATCGCATAAAATGGTTTAACATAATATATAACATTACAGTCAACATTTTGTTGTTCCAACTTTTGTTTATCCAAATCCAATGAAAAAAAATAATCAGAAACATATGAGACGACATTTTCAGCAAGAAATTTGTAGGTAATCCAATTTTTTTCATCAATAATTTTATTTTCTATTTCAGTAAAAAAGCAAACCAAACTAACACGAATATTATTCCATGATTGAGCTTCAGGAAATTTTTCAAAGAAATTCTTTCGATACCAACCACATCCGATGAATGGATTAATTTTACTAACAGAATGAAAACGATTAGAAAATTTAACAGTTGACGATTTTTCAGGATCATCATTATTTGATAATGTTAATTCTGCACGAGCTAAACAAGATGGTACATTGTCATACCTAAACAAATAAAAAAAACAAATCAATTAATAAGAGCGATTGACTTATTTAGAAAAGGATGATTGTAAAATGAATGCAAACTTTGCAGGAACAGAACTATGATAACCATTTGGATAAAAGCTTAACATCCATGGACCATATGGTGGACCAAAATCTTGAACAGATCCCCATAAAGCTTGATTTTCTGGACATTGAACGATTTCTTCTTTTGCGAATACCCAGTTGTAGGTGTAATTTGTCTGAAAAAAGAAGAATAAATTTTATAAATTATAGAAAAAAAAGTTACCTTAAAGTTGGGGAATTTGAGAGCACTCATTTTACAAAAATAATTATGTACAAATAATAAAGAATAATTTTTTTTAAAAAAGAGCAGATGAAGTCTCTCTCTTTTTTTTGTTTGGTGAAAAATGCAATTTTTTCTTTTCTTTTCTCAGGTCTTTGTTTCTTGAGAGTGCAAAAAAATCGGATAATTTTTCCAATTAAGAAAAAAGCAAGGAAAAAAGAAAAAATACTTTTTCCGCACAAAAAAAACCACTATTTTTTAAAAGCATTACGACACAGAATGGATAATGATAATATAAATCTAAAAATTTTTTCTAGCAAGTGAAATATGTTAATGTGACCCCAAAAAAAATACCAGTGAAACGCTTTATCTTCGTTAAACATGATATTTTAAACGCCCACTTTAAAAGACATTTGTCAATAAAACTTGTAAATTATTCGAGATTTTTTTAAAAATTCTGTTGCAAAAACGGTAGCTTAAAAATATTTCAGCAAACTTTTGTCTTGCTTATTCGATTGAACGTATAAATTTAAATTTTAAAAGCCTTTTTTTTAAATTAATTATCTACATAAAAACTTTATGACTGGAGCTGTATAGATTTTTAAAAAAATAGGTACTCCACGGTTACGAATTCCGACGTTTGTGAGATCTTCTGTTAAGATATAGTCATTCTCTGCCCTTTTTTATATTATGCCATTTTACGTTATGATTTATTCATTATTATGCTATAGAGATTATAAGGTTGTTCCATAAGTTTTGGCCGCGCTTTCAACAGCTGGCATTTTCGACTGTGTTTACCAAAAAATCTGAAATTTGGCATGAAGGTGGCCCAATATGTTATATAAAAGGTGTGATATTGGTTTTTGTGATATCTGGAATTTTCATGGAATTCTGAGGAATTTTCGTGTCGGGACCCGGATTTTTGGAAACTTTTATGAATTATGGTCTGGGAAAAATAGAAAACGCAAGTTTCTGGAGTGAATATCGTTTGTATGGATAGCCAAGATGTAGATCTAACAGATTTTTGAGGATTTGGAATTTTCTGGAATTTTCTGGAATTTTCAGGGATTTTCAAATTCGACGTGTCGAAAATCAAACAAATTTCATTCTTTTGGAAGAATTCTTGTCCCAAAATTCATATAAGACAGGTTGCCATAAAACGAGAATCATGTTTGTAGAATTTTCATGGAATTTTCAGGAATTTTAGTGGTATTTCCTGGAATTTTCAGGCGTTTTTCACTTAAATCTAGTTGAAAATAATGAGCTAAACGTAAGAATACCATTTTCCAGATAGGTTACAACAGAAAAAAATTTATTTGAGGATTTTTGTGGAATTTTGAGGAATTTTTGTGGAATTTTTATGGAATTTTCAGGGATTTTTTGTAGTTTTTTTACAGTTTTTCGACAATATTAGGTTCTTAGAATATCGTTAATGCCTCATGATGCTTTGTACGGAATTTTGATGGAATTGAGGGGAATTTTATAAAATTTTATGGAATTTTTGTCCATTCTTTTACTGTTTTTTACAAAACAAGATTCATGAAACACAGAAAATGGTTATTTAATGTTAAAACGAAATTTTGACAAAACTAGGAATTTTGGTGGAATTTTTATGGAATTTTCTTTAATTTTTGTTAATTTTTGCATATTTGTTTATCTTAACTTTTTTTGTCGTCTGTAAGCACAAGTTTGCTGGACGCATTTTGCTGAAAAAGTAATGATGATTTTTATTATTCTTTTATTTTGTTGCAAATGTAGGCTACATAAGCATTTAAAGTTCTCTTTTTTTTAAATGTACTGCGGACATTTTTTTTTCGCAAAAAGTGTCGAAATATCAACGACTGAAATGCCGTAAAACTTTTTTCTTTGAATTTTTTTGTCCGGTGTTTGGTTTTTGAAAGTTTGAATTTTTTGATCTGTGATCGGAACACGAGTGTTCAAGAATATTCTGGTTTTTACAGCTATAGGATATAAAAGCAGGATAAAAAATTTTTTACAATCAATGTCTATAAATATTTTTTAAAATAATTTTGTGTGTTCGAAATGTTAAGTGTTAAGCGCTGTGATAAAAGTTACAAGTTATTACTCCCTGGCGAAAATTTTAAGAATGTTAATTTAACCAATAGAAAAATTTATGATCTTCCATCAGATGAATTTCATCAACGTGTTCGTTATAAATGTTATGACAGCTTTTATGAAAATGATAACTCTTTCCGTAATCAAAAGTTCAGTACTTTTCGTGATAATGAGCTGGCAAAACTAAAAAATGATTTTGATAATTATGAAGAAAATTTTCGAAAACGATCAGATGAAAGCAGTAAATTGAAACATGCAGGTTCGACGCTTTCTTTGCACATTGCATCTTGTGAAAGTGGAGAAATTTCAAAGGATTTAAATTTGGAAATTGTTGGGCGTCCATCTACGGTAAGTTATTCCTACCATCTTTCTAGCCTGTAGTATTTATTGTTTAGGATTATTTTGAATTCCCTCGAGGGCGTACTCCAAAAGCTACAAAACCAGAAGTTATGCAATTCAAAACTAGTCAAAAACTTCTGAATCCAAATTCATCAAACAGAAGTAATGGCAAAGTTAGCAAGGCTGTTTCTCTTGATCCGAATGCACCATCAACAAAAACCCATTTTCGTCATGCAATGCTTTTAATGTTTCATCAAAATTCAGAAATTACGGGCAAACAAATGGCAAAGCAAATTTGTGAAATTTATGGAAAAGGTGCTATTTCTCACAGAACATGTCGAAGATGGATTAATTGTTTTAAAAATGGTGAAAAAGATGTAACAGATTTGGAAGATAAGAAGCGGGTTGGCCATCCAGTCGTTTTTGATAATAATGCACTACGAGAAGCAATTGATGATGACCCTAATGCCACAGTTCGTATGCTTGCCGATCGCTTAGGACATGGAATTGCCACCGTAAATCGACATTTACATGAAATTGGGATGGTAAGAAAAACACAAAAAAGCTAAATAGTTCCCCAAGGCGTTATTTACAGGTTTACAAAATGGGCAAGTGGGTCCCGCATAAGCTTACCGTTTTTAATATGATGAATAGAATGCAAATTGCTGCATCTCTTTTAAACCGCCATAGAGAAGGTGATCTTCCTCTTGATCAAATCGTCACTGGTGATGAAAAATGGTGTCTCTACGAGAATGTTGTCAGGAAGGGACAATGGGTACTTGAAGGGTCTTCAGCTGCACCGATTCCCAAGCGTGATCTTCATCCCAAGAAACGCATGTTATCTCTCTTCTGGGATACGGAAGGTGCGTAGTATGTGTTACTTTGCACAAAAAAAGCTTTATTTTTAGGAGTTATTCATTGGGAAATCCTTCCACCAAATCAAACCATTACTGCCAAATATTATTGTAAACAACTCGAACGTTTGCAAGCTGCAATGGTTGAAAAAAGACCACATCGTCAACGAGTTATATTTCTCCATGACAACGCCCGTCCCCATACCGCTGTCATCACCAAGAACAAACTTCGAGACCTTAACTATGAAGTATTGCCCCATCCTCCTTACGCACCTGATTTGGCGCCAACAGATTTCCAGGCATTTCTTTCACTTCAAAATTTCTTAAATGATAAATTTTTTGAAACTGAAGATCAACTCAAAAACGGTATTTCCGAATGGATTAATAGCCGTCCTTCAGGATTTTGGGTAAGAGGATTTACGAGACTTCCTGAACGTTGGGAAAAGACAATTGCTGCCAAAGGCGATTATTTTTCTGTTGATTGATGTCTTTATAAATAACTTTCTTTTAAAAAAGTTTCTAAAATAAAAAATTGTAAAAAACTCGTCTTTGAAAAGTGATTTTTTAATTCATTTGTATTAAAACCATTTTTAATAAAAGTATTGCCGTTCAAAATATAAACTGTTTGTTTGAATTTCTTAGCAAGCTATAGCACGCTTTATCGGTGACTATTATGTCAAAAGTAAACATTGTGCTTTAAAAAGCATTTCTCATGCTTTACGAATTCAGTTTTCGCAAAAAGTGGTGAGAAACATTCAAAGAATGGACAAAAATTCCATAAAATTTTATAAAATTCCCCTCAATTCCATCAAAATTCCGTACAAAGCATCATGAGGCATTAACGATATTCTAAGAACCTAATATTGTCGAAAAACTGTAAAAAAACTACAAAAAATCCCTGAAAATTCCATAAAAATTCCACAAAAATTCCTCAAAATTCCACAAAAATCCTCAAATAAATTTTTTTCTGTTGTAACCTATCTGGAAAATGGTATTCTTACGTTTAGCTCATTATTTTCAACTAGATTTAAGTGAAAAACGCCTGAAAATTCCAGGAAATACCACTAAAATTCCTGAAAATTCCATGAAAATTCTACAAACATGATTCTCGTTTTATGGCAACCTGTCTTATATGAATTTTGGGACAAGAATTCTTCCAAAAGAATGAAATTTGTTTGATTTTCGACACGTCGAATTTGAAAATCCCTGAAAATTCCAGAAAATTCCAAATCCTCAAAAATCTGTTAGATCTACATCTTGGCTATCCATACAAACGATATTCACTCCAGAAACTTGCGTTTTCTATTTTTCCCAGACCATAATTCATAAAAGTTTCCAAAAATCCGGGTCCCGACACGAAAATTCCTCAGAATTCCATGAAAATTCCAGATATCACAAAAACCAATATCACACCTTTTATATAACATATTGGGCCACCTTCATGCCAAATTTCAGATTTTTTGGTAAACACAGTCGAAAATGCCAGCTGTTGAAAGCGCGGCCAAAACTTATGGAACAACCTTATAAATACAATTTGATAAAAGAAAGATCAAAAAAATTCAGAATGATACAACATTATTCATTTACGTGCAAGCATTTATTTGTTTGACGATTATTGAGAAATCTTGATTTCTGTGTTACAGACAGTCTTCGTACGAAATATTGCAAATATGAAACACCAATGTCTCAGCTCCTCCTACATCATATATCAAACGTAATGATTAAAGTCTTCTCCATTTTCTATCTAACTAAATAGATAACAGTTTTTAACACCATTATAAAATAAAGCTGAAAGTTAGCGCCTCCGCTTTAAACAAGAGAATTTTAAGGAATTGTTCATTTTTTGTAATTAAAAAAAAGACTTTTATAGATGTCGTCAAAATATTATACTTCGCTGTTATCGAACAAGGAACAATATTTTGATAATTCCGAAAATGATAATGACAGTCAATATTCCAATCTCAATTTAAAACAAAATCAAAAGTGTCAAATTTCAATTCCTTTTCAATCTTTAAGCAAATCAAATAACAATAAATTTTGTGGTAAAAAATTTGGTGCTGCAGTTCCACCAAAAATTGAAATAATCTAGATTGTTATATGAGGAAATGAGTTCCACATAAAAATCTAGATAAATACATTTAAAGTAATTTGTAAGCAACTCAAAAAGTTGCACTGCTTTTTTTATATGTTGCATATTTTTCAGTCTAAAAAGTAGTAAAAAAATGTGGCAAAATGAGTTTCAGACAAAAATCTAGATAAAAACATTTTAAAGTAATTTGTAAGCAACTCAAAAAGTCGCACTTCTTTTTTTGCATATTATTTAGTTTAGAAAGCAGTTCGAAATTTAAAAATATGGGGACTGCAGTAACAACATATAATATATCAGATTCTACAAAAGTTAAAAATTATGAAAAAAAGAAAAAATCACATTTATGGAATAAATCATCCAATTTTTCGTTAAGCAATAATGAAGGCGAAAAAGAACATAAAAAGAATTGGAAGAAAAATGATAATTCTGCCAAAAATGATAGCACCCTTTCCCTTCATATTGAAGCTTATGAAAATTTAGTTGAAGCAAATTTATTTGGTGATAAAATTGATGAAACTTTAAAAAATTATGATTCAATCAAAAATGGAAAAAACACAAAACAAATTATTTTTCCTGATTTAGCAATGATTATTCAAGTAATTTTTTAAAAAAAAAACCTCAAATGTTTTGCCTTTAAAATTTTAACATTTTTTTAGAATCCATTTGAATTTCCAAGACAACAAAATAATCATGTTTCTGAACCGGAAGTATCAAAATTTAAAGCTTCCCAACGATTAATCAATCCTAGACAAAGCAATGGCAAAGTTGCAGCAGCTCAAAATGTTTATAAAGAAATCGGCAAATTATGTGCTGGTATGTAAATTTTGAAATTTTTAATTTTTTGAATCAAAAGTTGTTGAAAAGTGTCGATTTGTACTTTTTGACAAAAAAAAGAATGAACGAATTTTTGTTGTTGATTTTTTATCTTGTTTTTGTTTAAGAATATTGACATAAGGATTGTCTCATAATTGTACTTTTGGTTTCTTACCTGACATCTTAGTTGTTAGATCAAAAAACGTCATAACAATGATGAAAAAAAGTTTATGAATTTTGTGAGAAATGTAATTAATTTTAACTATATTAGCTTTTGTTATATGAAGCTCAAGGTATCATTTTCAATACATTAGTAATCCTGAAAAATAAATTTCCATAGAAGAATAGGGTCCCCGTTTCGAAATTGCATTGTCCGTCCTTTCTGTTCGTATCCGAATTCATACAGAAATGGAAATATCAGGAAAACTCTTGTCACTATCCTTGGGCTGTTTTTCATTATGTTTCCAGAATCAAATTGACAGTATTAAAAGTAGCATAGATTTAATTTCCTTTTAAAATTTGGCTTTGTTTGGTCAACGACCAAATTTCTTATTGGATCTTGATTCAAGGGATTTAAAATATAATTTTTTGTCCATCTTTGTTGCTTCTTCTGTTTGGATCTGAAAATGAATGAGATACGCGGAGAAAATTGCCGTATTCTATAATAAAATCACTTTTTTGTCCTGGAGATCATTGGATTTCTTTTAACTAAAATTTAGTTAGAAAAATTATTAATTTAGTTAGAGGAACGTACAAACGTGGCGTAAAATCTCAAATTTTATACCCCTTTCGTCCTTATCCTCACGTTTTTTACTTTGCTCTTTGCCACTTTAAATGCGTTGCGTAACGTTACATTGATGGCACCGTCAAAAAATAAAAAAATTTTTTTGTTAACCCTGTTTTCGGCCATGCTTAACAAGCTAGAAAATAATACTTTTAAAACGAAATTCAGGAAAATGCCGGATTTATCGTGTCGAGAGTGCCGAAATCGACTTTTTTGCTTTTCGATGGGAACCCTTTATCTGAAATCATTCGTGATTTCACCTCAAGACAGCCCCCAATTTAAAAAAAAACAATAACAAAATATAATATAGGGTAAACTACAAAAGACAAAAATTGTGTGGTCAACGGCTACGTTTTTTCGGCTGTTGAAATTTATTTTTTTTATCCATCTTTGTTGCTTCTTCTTTTTGATCCAAAAATTAACAGGACTGTCGAAGAAAATTGTCGTACTCTTTTACCAAAATTTTTTTTGTCCTGGAGATCGTTGGTTTTGTTTCAATTAAAAATTTAATTAGAAAGATTATTAATTTAGCAAATCGAAAAAGACAATAACACAATATAATATAGGGTAAACTACAAAAGACAAAAGTTGATCGCTAGCAAAACGTTCCATAAAAGAAAAAAAAATTAAAATTTATTTGTTGGAGATTAGAATTTTATAATATTATCTTTTTTCAGGAGCTGCCATTCCTTTTGCCTTAACTATGCTACGAAATCGAGGATTTACAAAATCAGCTCAAACTTCTATTTTGATTAGGTAAGAAAATGGCGTTAATTTTAAATTTAACGAATCTATTTTTGGTTTTAGTCGTCGTTCATTGAGCTCCTATAAAAGTGATGAATATCAATTCTTGCATAAAAGCATCATTCCAACTTATCATTTTCAAAAAAGCTTACGCCGGCTTCCGATTCCAAAACTTGAAGATTCTGCTCGAAGATATTTAAATGCGGCTAAAGCTGTAGTTTCTGATGCCGAATTTAAAGAAACGGAAGCAGCTGTTAAGCAATTACTTGGAAAAAATGGCCAAGGTATTTTTAAATTTTTTTATAAACTTTGTTTTTAATGCTTCCTTTTAATAGAACTTCAAAAAGAACTTCTTTCATATGATGCCCAAAATAAACATACCAGTTACATCTCTGAACCATGGTTTGATATGTATCTCAAAAGCCGACTTCCCTGTCCAGTTAATTACAATCCTTTTATGATGTTTGCACCTGAAAAAGATGCATCTTATAATGATCAACTTTCACGAGCAACAAATTTTGCAATTTCATGTGCTCGTTTCAAAAAGTCTTTAGATGCTGAAATATTGGCTCCTGAAGTATTTCATCTTAATCCTAAAAAATCTGATACAGATTTTTTCCGTACTGTTTGCAGGTAAATTTTTTTGCAGCTTTATATTTTGAGATTATTGTAAATCATTTTGTCTGTTTTAGACTTCTTCCAAGCAATCTTAGTTGGTTCGGTGCTATTGCATTTAAAGCTTTTCCACTCGATATGAGTCAATATACTTCACTTTTTGGTGGTAATAGAATCCCTGCTCGTAACAAAGATATTTTACATAACTGCAAAAATCCGAAACATTTTATGGTCATGAGCAAGGGTAACATTTATGCTGTCGATCTCTTTGATGAACAAGGTAATTTTAAAGTTTTTGAATAATATTCTGATTATTTTCCAGGCAATATTCTTCCTCCGGAAAATGTTCATGCTTCACTTGCTAAGATTTTAAAATCGTCAACTGCTCCAGAAACAAACAGCTGTGTTGGTTCTTTAACAACTCTTGAACGTGATACTTGGGCAGATATTCGTAATGAACTTATTTCCAATTCTAAAAATCATGCATCCTTTCGTTCAATTGATGATGCTCTATTTGTATTATGCTTAGATGATTTAAAGACAGAAGATCATGCTCGTCTTGTTCAGAGTTTACTTTGTGGAGATGATGGCCATAATCGTTGGTTCGACAAATGTTTTCAACTGATTATTGATGGCAATGGACAAGCTACTATTAATTTTGAACATTCTTGGGGTGATGGAGTTGCTGTTCTTCGACTTATGGAAGAAACGCTTCTTGATACTTCAACTCATCATTTTGTTAAACCAAATCAAACAGTTTCTGGTGATCCAAAAGTACAAAAGTTGGAATTCGAAATTAGCGATTCTCTCAAAAACAAAATCAAAAAAGCTCAAGAAGATCATATTGATCGATGCAAGGATCTTCAATTTGCTACCGTTGAATATACTAACATGACACGTGATACAATTAAATCTTACAAACTTTCTCCTGATTCAGTTATGCAACTTGCTATTCAGCTTGCCTTTTATAAAGCTTACAATGAATTTGCTCCAACATATGAATCTTGTAGTACTGCAGCTTATAAAAAGGGTCGAACTGAATGCGTTCGATCTGCCACTGTTGCTACACGTGATACTGTTCTTGCAATCGAAGGTAAAAAATCTGGTAATATTAAAGATCTTATGAAACAATGTTCTGATGTTCATTATCAACTTTGCAAAGAAGCTTCTATGGGTATGTTTGAATCCGTTTTTTTGCAAATTAATGTGTTTCATAAAAATACTAAATCGATTAATGTTTTGACCATACTCTTTAAAAATTTTTTTGATTCAAATCTTCAAAACATTTATCAGTAGAGTTCGTAGATTAATTACTACGTCATTTTATGAGATTTTATTTTGAAATTTTTAGGTCAGGGTTTTGATCGCCATTTGCTTGGTATTAAAATGACTGCTGAACGCCTTGGTCGTCCCATTCCTGAATTATTTTTCGATAAAACTTATAATTATATGGGTCATTTTGTTCTTTCAACTTCAACTTTATCAACTGATACCATTGTATTTGGTGGATTTGGACCTGTTGTCCCAGATGGCTTTGGAATTGGATACAATGTTGCTGGTAGTAAAATGGGAGCTGTTATTTCTTCTTACCGTAGCAAACGTGATGCTGCCAAATTCGCTAATGCTATTGCTGAAAGCCTTGATACAATTCACCAACATTTGAAGAATTAAAAATTTTCATAATAGGGTACTTATAAATTTATTTATTGCTGAACAGGTGTTGTCTTATAATTATATTGAAATTTTGGTAATTGTAATTAAAATAAGATATTTTAAAAATTATGTTTTCTCAAAAAACTACAGTACTTTTTTGAAAAGTTTTAAAACTTTTAGAATTTATAATTTTTTGAACGAAGTCTGCTGTTGGAAATTCATCAATTAATAAGCAAAGTTTATTTGAAAGAAACTCGCATTAAAGCATATTACCAGATTTAAATGACCAATTTATAAAATAGCAAAAAAAATTAAATGAAAGAATGCTTTGAATGTTAGCATGTAAAACAATAAATAAAATTACCGCAAAAATTACAGAGTAGACTGGAAAAATGAGCAAAATAAATGAATTTACAAATTTACAATAAATTAAATTAACTTAGCTTTTAGCCAAGCAGAAAAGAAACAAATGAATTAATTTAAAAATTATGACTAACAATAATTGAAATTGATTTAGTTCGATTAAAATAACTACTAAATATATTTCATTTGCATCGTTAATTTGTAGGTGTTCGTCGACATTGAGTTGTTGTAACATTCCCTTCTTCGTCAACAGTTTCCACCGGGTGATCTACTGGAATGTTATGCAATCGATTCTCGTCTTCAGTTCCGGTAAATTTTACTCGACTATGTACAGGATCAGTAACACGTGTCATAACTCGACGTGAAATTGTTTCAACACTTCCATCATCTTTTCTTTGAACTGTTTCAAATGTCGTAAGAGTTGTTGGATATGAGGAAATGACGTCTGTTAATGAATCTTTATCGTCATCATCATCATCATCTTGATATTCTTGATATGTGGCTACTGTATCACCACTCAGCATTTGTGTTTCTTGGCTAAGATTACTCTGGCTCACGCCTTCCAGAAGTGAATCTTGATCTGTTTGATGCGAAGTGTATTCATCATGTTCATTTTGATTTGGAGAGTAGCTGTAAATTTGTCTTGGTTCGAGTGAATCTGTACTTGTTTCAAGAAGTATTGGTTGCCTGTTAACCGCTTCCAAGCTGTCTGTTGAAGTAAGCATCGTCTCAACAGGATAGTGAGACTGTCGTTCATCATGCCCAATCTGCGGCGGTTTGGTTTCCGACAACGAATCTTCTTCATCTTCATCGTCTTCTCGTACACTCATTTCTTCAATTTCTGATTCTTCTCGAATATCACTTAACATCATAACTTCTTCAGCAGTTGCTGCTGCAGCCATTGCACTTTCACGCACTTCTCTTTCAATATTTTCAAATTCAATTAATGAACTGATTGAACCAGTTTGTGATTCAACTACTTTTTCATATTCAGCATTTTCACTTGTTGGACTATCCCCAACCCTTTCTTGTAGTTCATATTCAAGTCTTTCGAACTCTTGCAAGCTGCTTTCAGAAACATTGTCATAGCTGGTATGCTTCTTCTTTTTAGATGCATCAACAACTGAAGCTTCACCAGACGATCTACTGTCACCGTTTAGTGAATCAACTTCCATTTGCTCATCAGCAACTTGGAGTTCTTCAGCATCTTCATGTTTAGCAAGAGATGGTGGAACAGGAGACGATGGCCTGAAAGCAGGTATCTCATGTTGCACTCCCAACAATTTTTCATCGCTTGTATCTTGTTTATCACGATTTAATGAGTCTTCCATGTCAAAATCTTCGAATTCGGTATCGCGGTCGTATTCGGAAATCTTTGGAAAATTACTTTTTTCATCTTCATGTAAATTTAGTGAATCTAGACTCATTTCCATTAAGTTTTCGCTTTCGATTTGCTCCATAACGTCTCTGACTAACTCTTCTGCATGTTTTTCTATTTTACCGCTTGGTGGCGAAGCAGTTGAATAAACTGCCAAAGCTTCCTTTGTTTCAGCATCATTCTGTACTTCCGTTGTTTCGATATGTTTAAAAGTATGCGAAGAAACCATATCAACATTTTCTAAATGATGGTCGACAGACTCTTCATCTCCGTCATGTTCCCCAAGTAGTATATCAGTTTTCTTAATAATTTCATCACCAGGATAAGGAATATCCGAAGGCGTATTTTCTAAGGGTTCCTCGCTTAAGTCTGCAGTCTTTAGTAGCTTTTTCAAATCATATAACTGAGGTTCGGCTACTTTTTGCCACTCATCATTTTCACCTGGTTCTGCTAATACTGATAGTAAATGGTGTTGAACCAGTTCGTTATTTATGTCTTCAAGTTCCTGTGTTTCAATAAGTTCAAAACTGTCATGACCTTCGCCTTCTTGAAGGCCATAATAATCTGGATGGAATGATTGTGTCATCGTATCGATTTTTTTGGATTTTAATTCGAACCCAGCTTCAGACGGGTTTAATTCCTCATTGTTGACGTTCTCGTTTTCTTCATTTCTTTGCAGCTCCATTGTTGATGCCAAGGACGGATGTTCTTCTTGTGGTCCACTACCAACACCCATTAGAATATCTTCATTTTCGACAAGTTCAAAATCGTCCTTCACAAGACTTTCAGGTATTTTTTTTTCATCTTCTGGAGTGTCTCCGATTTGTGATTCTGTCATGGGTTCACCAGTCATCAATTCCAAAGCAACTTCGCCTTCCGAAATCCCCTTAACACTTTCATCATTTATATTTTCATTGGACTGCAAAATGGTGGTTGCTGGTAGGACTTCCTCAACAGTGATTCGACGAGTTTCAACATATCCACCAGGAATTTCTTGTGTTACAATTTCTGTTGTTGTTTTAATATCAACTTCTGTTTGATCAAATGGTTCAGATGGTGTAATTCTCTGTTCATCGTTTTCTTTAAAAATTTGAACTTTCTCTGCTTCAGGAGATGCATTTCCTTCCTTTGTTAAATTTTCATCACTTTGTTCAAATCCACTTTCATGTTTTGCTTGAATTAAATATGGATCAGCATGTTCTTCTTCAAATGTTTGAACTTTTGTTGCTTCATCATAAGTTGGTGGAGACTCACTTTCATGCATGATTTTTTCACGTTCTTCAAAATAATGTGCTTCAGGTGTTTCATGTTCAGAAGGATATTCAGATTCTTCATCATTTCCACCAATTGCATCTTTTACTTTATTATATGCTAAAATTGCACCACCAACAGTAACACCAGCAACAGCGCCAGCGATTTTAGTTGCTAATCCCGGTTCATCTTTCTCTTCTTCTTTCTCTAATGGATATGGTATATCAGCTGGTCGCTGTTGTAATGGTTCTTCAGTTATTTCATCACCTTTTTGCAATTCGGATGCTTCTCCTGTAAACTCAGTTTCAGGGTACCCAGAAACAGATTCCAAGTTTCTTGGGACAGCTTCTTCTGATATGTCTTTTTGCTCCGGAATCATTGGACTTTCAAAATGATCACCACTGACACTTTCTGAATCAACGATGTCTTTAATACCAGTTGTTGCTTTGCTGTTTTCTTCTGTAGTCCGATGTAACTCAGCATTTTCGCTTAAAACGTTTTCTTCAGGGATTTTTTTTTCTTTTATTTCTGTAGTAACTTCCTGATCATCAAATCTGTTGATCAAGGAACGTTCGTCTTCAAAGATCAAAGGATGTGTTGCTGTCATTGGAGTTTCGCTTGTTACTAATTCTTCGTCATCAGATTTTTGTGCAGCGTAATCCTCCTCTTTGAAATCTTCCGGCAAAAATGAAGGTACTCTTATTACAGTAGACTGACTTGAACGCTCTGCTTCAGATCCTTCTGGCGAATATTGAGAACCACCTGTCATTGTTGATGAAGAATCTTGATGTTTCAGGATTACGTCATTAGCAACGTTTTCAGCTTTTGAAGATTTTCTGCTTGGAGTGATTTCTTCTTCATCAAAATTGGTAGCAATATTTTGTTCTTCGGCGACATTTTCTGATTGAACTAATTCAAAATCTTCCGGTTCAATATTTCCTTCGTTTGTAAGTCGTTTTTCATTTTGAAGATAAATGTCTTCATCTTCCGACAGATAAGATTGGGGCTCTTCAATATTGAATAGGTCGTTGTCGGGGGCAGGATTTACTTCTTGTTCAACTGAAATTTCTTTTTGCCTCAAATTGTCTCTTTCTTCCTCATTAATGTCTACTATCAAATCTTCAGGCGTCTTCACTAATAAAAGGTTTTCTTCGTATGCATTTGTAGGATATTCAGGAACAAATGTATCAGAGTATTCCACTTCAGTCGTTGGTGATTTCCGAATTTCCTCACTAATGCTCTTTGAATGTGCAATATCGTCAAACTTGACATCTTCAGGATTCAATGGTTCTTGCGCTGATACATGTTCTGCCTTAAATTTGTCTTTTTCTTCGTGTTGTGAAGTCTGATGTTCAGCTGAATACAGCACATCTTGCGATGGTTGTAGTAATGGTTCTTCAACAGTTTCAGAATCTCTTTGCATTTCATTAAGATGCCCTGCATCTACCTCACCAACATATTTGTCCGCTTCTGCATTTTTTTCACCCGGGTGTGAGTGGCTCAAATAAGGGTGACTTCCATCAACACTTTCAGATTGCACAAATTCGTGCTGCGCATCTGCCAGAAGAATTGGTTTCTCATTAATTCCCTGTGTTTCAACAGATTCTTCTATTTGTGTTTTTATAATTCCCTCTATATTTTGTTCTTCATGTGTTTCAACTTTTTCTGCTTCGTCATAAGTTGGTGGAGATTCACTTTCATGCATGATTTGTTCACGTTCTTCAAAATAATGTGCTTTAGGTGTTTCATGTTCAGAAGGATATTCAGATTCTTCATCATTTCCACCAATTGCATCTTTTACTTTATTATATGCTAAAATTGCACCACCAACAGTAACACCAGCAACAGCGCCAGCGATTTTAGTTGCTAATCCGGGACCTTCGTCTTTCTCTTCTGGATATGGTACATCAGCTGGTCGCTGTTGTAATGGTTCTTCAGTTATTTCATCACCTTTTTGTAATTCGGATGCTTCTCCTGCAAATTTTGTTGTAGGGTAATCACTAGATTGTGTTTCCAATGCTTCTTTATCTTCATGTGAATGATCTACTTCTGTTTTTTCGTGGAACTTTTCTTTTGAGACGTAATCATGTTCATGTGAATCAGTAAAATGTTGCATTTCTGTATTCTGCGTATTAAAAGTTTCATGTTGATGTTCGGTGTCAACCTGATGTCTTCTTTCAGCAACATTTACTTGATCATGTTCCTGGTGCATAAGTTGCAATTCATCCGTGTCTTCGTTTGTGACACGGCCCCTATAAATACCCAATATGTATTCTGTACTTTTTTTGCAGCCACTTACGTTGTTTTTAAAGTTGGTTGTTCAGAAACGTTTGTTTCACTGGAAGTGGATCTTGGCTTTTTGTCGGTTGCTGAAATGTCATCATTTTCTAATAATAAATAATTATTGACTTTATTCAAGGTTAAAGTTGCTTACCTTCTTTTGTTTGCATTTGCTCGTTTTTATCAACGTTTGAAACATCTTCAGCTGTTTCTGAAATTTGAGGTTTTTTATAACACTTTGACAGTTTAATTTACCTTGTAAATCTGGAGACGATTTCAAAATCAATGTTTCCTTATCATCTTCCTTGTAGTCATTTTTTGTTTGTACATCTTCAAAAGTTTCGCCATGCTGATATTCTTTGCCGATAGCATCTTCTTCTTCTCTTGAACTCCAAGTTTCTTCCATACTTGATCTTGACCTTGTATCATAATTTGATGGTGCATTGTTAACTTCCGCATTTTCGTATGCTAAATATGCACCCGAAAACGCTGCTCCTGCGACAGCACCAGCTACTTCTTGAGCAATGTGATTCGATTCTTCGGCAGAATGTAAGTTTTCATCATATTCATATGGTAGTGGAGACATTTTTGTTTCATTTTGCTGCATTTCACTGACAGACTCTTCTCTTTGAACATGCTGTTCCCGTTCAATTTCTATCAACGGAGCTTCAACTTCTTCTGGTGAGCTGACAACTTCATTAGTTCTTCCTTCAACTTCGTCAATTGCATAAGGCTCACTTCTCAAAGATTTTGTGCTCAACGCATCTATTTCAGTTGACTTCTCGAAAAGTAAAAGATTTTCGTCGCTCCTTCTTTCGTTATTTGTATCTTCTTTTCCCGAAATATGTTCACTGTTGTCTATTTTTGTCAGCACATTTTCATCACTTTGTTCAAATCCACTTTCATGTTTTGCTTGAATTAAATATGGATCAGCATGTTCTTCTTCAAATGTTTGAACTTTTGTTGCTTCATCATAAGTTGGTGGAGATTCACTTTCATGCATGATTTTTTCACGTTCTTCAAAATAATGTGCTTCAGGTGTTTCATGTTCAGAAGGATATTCAGATTCTTCATCATTTCCACCAATTGCATCTTTTACTTTATTATATGCCAAAATTGCACCACCAACAGTAACACCAGCAACAGCGCCAGCGATTTTAGTTGCTAATCCGGGACCTTCGTCTTTCTCTTCAGGATATGGTATATCAGCTGGTCGCTGTTGTAATGGTTCTTCAGTTATTTCATCACATTTTTGTAATTCGGATGCTTCTCCTGCAAATTTTGTTGTAGGGTACTCAGAAGCAAGTTTTTGAGAATCAGTTTGATCTTGCAACTGGTATTTACTTTTCAAACTTTTTGGCGACAAGTCTTTATCAATAATAGAAATATCTGTATTGACAAATTCAGTGTCAATATTTTCTGTTTTAATTTCTTTAGTTGTCCGGTTATTTATGGTAAACGATGCGTCGTCCGAAGGTTGTTGAGCGAAAAATTCTCCTGAATCTTCGGAAACATCTATCATACTTTGGACCACTGATTCTTCTTCTAATTCATCACTTATTATGACGTCTATTTTTCTGTCTTTGTCATTTACGGGCTTAATTTTTTCAGGTATTATCCCTTGCTGTGTTATTTCTCCATATTCTGAATGATCATCTATGCTTTCAGAATGAACAAATTCTCGTTTCTCATTAGCTGGTAGGACTTCCTCAACAGTGATTCGACGAGTTTCAACATATCCACCAGGAATTTCTTGTGTTACAATTTCTGTTGTTGTTTTAATATCAACTTCTGTTTGATCAAATGGTTCAGATGGTGTAATTCTCTGTTCATCGTTTTCTTTAAAAATTTGAACTTTCTCTGCTTCAGGAGATGCATTTCCTTCCTTTGTTAAATTTTCATCACTTTGTTCAAATCCACTTTCATGTTTTGCTTGAATTAAATATGGATCAGCATGTTCTTCTTCAAATGTTTGAACTTTTGTTGCTTCATCATAAGTTGGTGGAGACTCACTTTCATGCATGATTTTTTCACGTTCTTCAAAATAATGTGCTTCAGGTGTTTCATGTTCAGAAGGATATTCAGATTCTTCATCATTTCCACCAATTGCATCTTTTACTTTATTATATGCCAAAATTGCACCACCAACAGTAACACCAGCAACAGCGCCAGCGATTTTAGTTGCTAATCCTGGACTTTCATCTTTCTCTTCAGGATATGGTATATCAGCTGGTCGCTGTTGTAATGGTTCTTCAATTATTTCATCACCTTTTTGCAATTCGGATGCTTCTCCTGCAAACTCAGTTTCAGGGTACTCATAATTATAAGAATCATTTTGTTGCTGCTTGTTATAAGGTTGTTCCATAAGTTTTGGCCGCGCTTTCAACAGCTGGCATTTTCGACTGTGTTTACCAAAAAATCTGAAATTTGGCATGAAGGTGGCCCAATATGTTATATAAAAGGTGTGATATTGGTTTTTGTGATATCTGGAATTTTCATGGAATTCTGAGGAATTTTCGTGTCGGGACCCGGATTTTTGGAAACTTTTATGAATTATGGTCTAGGAAAAATAGAAAACGCAAGTTTCTGGAGTGAATATCGTTTGTATGGATAGCCAAGATGTAGATATAACAGATTTTTGAGGATTTGGAATTTTCTGGAATTTTCTGGAATTTTCAGGGATTTTCAAATTCGACGTGTCGAAAATCAAACAAATTTCATTCTTTTGGAAGAATTCTTGTCCCAAAATTCATATAAGACAGGTTGCCATAAAACGAGAATCATGTTTGTAGAATTTTCATGGAATTTTCAGGAATTTTAGTGGTATTTCCTGGAATTTTCAGGCGTTTTTCACTTAAATCTAGTTGAAAATAATGAGCTAAACGTAAGAATACCATTTTCCAGATAGGTTACAACAGAAAAAAATTTATTTGAGGATTTTTGTGGAATTTTGAGGAATTTTTGTGAAATTTTTATGGAATTTTCAGGGATTTTTTGTAGTTTTTTTACAGTTTTTCGACAATATTAGGTTCTTAGAATATCGTTAATGCCTCATGATGCTTTGTACGGAATTTTGATGGAATTGAGGGGAATTTTATAAAATTTTATGGAATTTTTGTCCATTCTTTTACTGTTTTTTACAAAACAAGATTCATGAAACACAGAAAATGGTTATTTAATGTTAAAACGAAATTTTGACAAAACTAGGAATTTTGGTGGAATTTTTATGGAATTTTCTTTAATTTTTGTTAATTTTTGCATATTTGTTTATCTTAACTTTTTTTGTCGTCTGTAAGCACAAGTTTGCTGGACGCATTTTGCTGAAAAAGTAATGATGATTTTTATTATTCTTTTATTTTGTTGCAAATGTAGGCTACATAAGCATTTAAAGTTCTCTTTTTTTTAAATGTACTGCGGACATTTTTTTTTCGCAAAAAGTGTCGAAATATCAACGACTGAAATGCCGTAAAACTTTTTTCTTTGAATTTTTTTGTCCGGTGTTTGGTTTTTGAAAGTTTGAATTTTTTGATCTGTGATCGGAACACGAGTGTTCAAGAATATTCTGGTTTTTACAGCTATAGGATATAAAAGCAGGATAAAAAATTTTTTACAATCAATGTCTATAAATATTTTTTAAAATAATTTTGTGTGTTCGAAATGTTAAGTGTTAAGCGCTGTGATAAAAGTTACAAGTTATTACTCCCTGGCGAAAATTTTAAGAATGTTAATTTAACCAATAGAAAAATTTATGATCTTCCATCAGATGAATTTCATCAACGTGTTCGTTATAAATGTTATGACAGCTTTTATGAAAATGATAACTCTTTCCGTAATCAAAAGTTCAGTACTTTTCGTGATAATGAGCTGGCAAAACTAAAAAATGATTTTGATAATTATGAAGAAAATTTTCGAAAACGATCAGATGAAAGCAGTAAATTGAAACATGCAGGTTCGACGCTTTCTTTGCACATTGCATCTTGTGAAAGTGGAGAAATTTCAAAGGATTTAAATTTGGAAATTGTTGGGCGTCCATCTACGGTAAGTTATTCCTACCATCTTTCTAGCCTGTAGTATTTATTGTTTAGGATTATTTTGAATTCCCTCGAGGGCGTACTCCAAAAGCTACAAAACCAGAAGTTATGCAATTCAAAACTAGTCAAAAACTTCTGAATCCAAATTCATCAAACAGAAGTAATGGCAAAGTTAGCAAGGCTGTTTCTCTTGATCCGAATGCACCATCAACAAAAACCCATTTTCGTCATGCAATGCTTTTAATGTTTCATCAAAATTCAGAAATTACGGGCAAACAAATGGCAAAGCAAATTTGTGAAATTTATGGAAAAGGTGCTATTTCTCACAGAACATGTCGAAGATGGATTAATTGTTTTAAAAATGGTGAAAAAGATGTAACAGATTTGGAAGATAAGAAGCGGGTTGGCCATCCAGTCGTTTTTGATAATAATGCACTACGAGAAGCAATTGATGATGACCCTAATGCCACAGTTCGTATGCTTGCCGATCGCTTAGGACATGGAATTGCCACCGTAAATCGACATTTACATGAAATTGGGATGGTAAGAAAAACACAAAAAAGCTAAATAGTTCCCCAAGGCGTTATTTACAGGTTTACAAAATGGGCAAGTGGGTCCCGCATAAGCTTACCGTTTTTAATATGATGAATAGAATGCAAATTGCTGCATCTCTTTTAAACCGCCATAGAGAAGGTGATCTTCCTCTTGATCAAATCGTCACTGGTGATGAAAAATGGTGTCTCTACGAGAATGTTGTCAGGAAGGGACAATGGGTACTTGAAGGGTCTTCAGCTGCACCGATTCCCAAGCGTGATCTTCATCCCAAGAAACGCATGTTATCTCTCTTCTGGGATACGGAAGGTGCGTAGTATGTGTTACTTTGCACAAAAAAAGCTTTATTTTTAGGAGTTATTCATTGGGAAATCCTTCCACCAAATCAAACCATTACTGCCAAATATTATTGTAAACAACTCGAACGTTTGCAAGCTGCAATGGTTGAAAAAAGACCACATCGTCAACGAGTTATATTTCTCCATGACAACGCCCGTCCCCATACCGCTGTCATCACCAAGAACAAACTTCGAGACCTTAATTATGAAGTATTGCCCCATCCTCCTTACGCACCTGATTTGGCGCCAACAGATTTCCAGGCATTTCTTTCACTTCAAAATTTCTTAAATGATAAATTTTTTGAAACTGAAGATCAACTCAAAAACGGTATTGCCGAATGGATTAATAGCCGTCCTTCAGGATTTTGGGTAAGAGGATTTACGAGACTTCCTGAACGTTGGGAAAAGACAATTGCTGCCAAAGGCGATTATTTTTCTGTTGATTGATGTCTTTATAAATAACTTTCTTTTAAAAAAGTTTCTGAAATAAAAAATTGTAAAAAACTCGTCTTTGAAAAGTGATTTTTTTATTCATTTGTATTAAAACCATTTTTAATAAAAGTATTGCCGTTCAAAATATAAACTGTTTGTTTGAATTTCTTAGCAAGCTTTAACACGCTTTATCGGTGACTATTATGTCAAAAGTAAACATTGTGCTTTAAAAAGCATTTCTCATGCTTTACGAATTCAGTTTTCGCAAAAAACGGTGAGAAACATTCAAAGAATGGACAAAAATTCCATAAAATTTCATAAAATTCCCCTCAATTCCATCAAAATTCCGTACAAAGCATCATGAGGCATTAACGATATTCTAAGAACCTAATATTGTCGAAAAACTGTAAAAAAACTACAAAAAATCCCTGAAAATTCCATAAAAATTCCACAAAAATTCCTCAAAATTCCACAAAAATCCTCAAATAAATTTTTTTCTGTTGTAACCTATCTGGAAAATGGTATTCTTACGTTTAGCTCATTATTTTCAACTAGATTTAAGTGAAAAACGCCTGAAAATTCCAGGAAATACCACTAAAATTCCTGAAAATTCCATGAAAATTCTACAAACATGATTCTCGTTTTATGGCAACCTGTCTTATATGAATTTTGGGACAAGAATTCTTCCAAAAGAATGAAATTTGTTTGATTTTCGACACGTCGAATTTGAAAATCCCTGAAAATTCCAGAAAATTCCAGAAAATTCCAAATCCTCAAAAATCTGTTATATCTACATCTTGGCTATCCATACAAACGATATTCACTCCAGAAACTTGCGTTTTCTATTTTTCCCAGACCATAATTCATAAAAGTTTCCAAAAATCCGGGTCCCGACACGAAAATTCCTCAGAATTCCATGAAAATTCCAGATATCACAAAAACCAATATCACACCTTTTATATAACATATTGGGCCACCTTCATGCCAAATATCAGATTTTTTGGTAAACACAGTCGAAAATGCCAGCTGTTGAAAGCGCGGCCAAAACTTATGGAACAACCTTATATAAAAAAAGAAATCAGAGCAAAACATGACAGCCACAGCAGATGTCAAAAGTCGTTAAAGATGGTTAAACAACACAAGCAAAAACCTGGAGAAAACAACAATGAAACAGACAATTAGTAATCACAGCAATATTCACATGGGGTGAATTTTTAGCAAGCATTAAATTTAAAAAATTATAAATAAAATTATGCCTCACTTATGTTTGTCATCAATTTTCGCTGTAATTCTTGCAATTTATCTGGTTCTAAGCCTACCATACCAGGGGTTTCCGTTTCATAAAAGGATTTAGTTGTTGTGGTTTTTCTGGAGCTGCTAACAATTATTTGTAGATCAGCATTTGGATATTCTGCTGACAGAATTTTTCCAATTAAATCTGTTAAACTTGGATCGGGGGTAGCCCAGTTGCAGCATCTTTCATTTCATCCTCAAGCTCATATAAGCGTTCAACAACGTCAGAATATTGGGATTGATTAACCATCTTAAGCTTTGCAAGATTTGAAAGAATAAAAGATAAAGATTTTGAAAGTTTAGTATCGTCAAACGGGTTTGAATGTAAAAAATTTTTTTTAGCCAACAATTTTTCTTGCGGCAAAAGTTTATGAGAAAATTCGTCGTTACAACATACGCCTTGCTGTTGAGCTTGGGTCACTGTGCATTCCTCTTCTTGAGCGTTATCAGATGGAAAATCCGGAAGAGATTGATTATTAAATAATGGACGCTCAGGTGTCTTTTGAAAAAAATTTTCTTCTTGTGGAAATGAAGTATTTTCTTCTTTTTCAAGATAATAATCGCCTTCTCCTATTAAAGAGGATGGAGGGGTTGCAGTTGGAAAAGTTTCAGAAAATGTTTCAGGAATAAGTGTTAACCCTTGAATTAATGGTTCACCGTTTTTAGTAATACCACCGTTAATAATAATGGAGTTATCGCAGCTTGTTGTCTCACGTGTTGTGATTGAATCAGTTTTTAAATATTCAGTTTCACTAACAGAATGCGCATTAAAAGCAGAGCTATTTTCTTGGGCTAAAATAATGCCTTGCACAATTGGTTTTCCGTTTTCCAAAATTCCGCTTAAAACTAAGATTAATTTACCACCCGATTGTGGAATTTCCGGCGGCGGCTGTTCAATTTTTATGGCTGGTGTAGATGAAGATACCAAATTTTGAATAAGAGGTTGACCGGCAGCGGTCACTCCAATCACAACAGGCAATAAAGTAAAGGTAGTTGTTTGTGACGACAATGCTTTTGCTGATGGATTAGCGATCGCGGACATTTTTAAGCTATGCCTTTAAAAAAATCAATGATTGCGAAGGAAATATATTTTGTTTTTCAAATGGGGCGGCATTGAAAAAAAAACGAAAAGTTTGTCTTGGAACTTAATGCGGGGTAACAACATTTGTTTGAAGGATAATTTTTATTTGCAATTTAGCCAAAAGCGAGGTAAAAAAAATTCGCTAACGTCAGGTTGTGTGTTCAAATTTGTTCTGCTTTTGCATTATTTTAGCAGCAATAAATAAAAGAAAAAAGATAAGCAGCTGTTCTTCAATAATTATAAAAAACGCTTGTTTTTAAAACAAATTTTTTTTGTGAGAAAAGTGTGAGAAGCATGCGATAAAAATATTTTGTGAAACAGTGTAAGGATAATATTGGGAATGAAAAAAACTGTAACCAACCAAAAGCACATTGGATAAAAATATTCTTTTTTTCGAAATAAAATTAAAACACCACTTTACAAATTAACAACATAAAAAAATAATTAAAAGTTTTAAACTAAATACACCATATGCAAATTTTAGGGTGGAAAGGGAAAGAAAAAATGAAAGTTGAGCGTGTTTGTGTATAAATTGTATCCATTGTTACATACAATCATAAATGTAAAGATGAAATCTGATTATTAAATCAACGTTCACTAATTAGCAGCCATAAAAGAAAACAAAAAGTTCAGCAGATTTTTGAAGGATCTCTGGCGCGCTAACTAATGTTACAGGTTTTGTCGTGGAATAGGTTAAAGCGGCAGAGAGACAGAAAAAGGAAATACATAGAATGAAGAAAAAAACAAAGAAGCATAAAATCAAGATAGCAGGCTAGCATCGGAGTAAAAGGTAAAGCTAACAGATTGAATAAAATTGTTTTTTTCTTTCAACGTTTTGGGATAATAATATTATAATTTTGTAAAACATAAATTGAAGGGTAAAAAGATTTTTAATGAATACTAAGGCTATGAAATAAAAAAAAGTTGAAGGCGATTTCATAAAAGTTTTTTTGGGAACAGGAAAGCGGGCACTTGTGCGGTTTGATTGTGAAGAGAGTGTGGAAGGCGCTATTTTTCACTCGGCTTTACTACCTTGGTGTTCAGGAATTGCTGATTCGGCTCCCCGTGGTGATGGTGATCTTTGATAATGCTGCTCCTCCGCTTCATGGGGTTTTTCATGGATGGTGTCTAAAGGCGAGACCCAGTGAGCCCACAAGAAAAAAAAAACAAATAAACGGACAAAGTGCTAAGATAGATAATTAAATTTTAACTAACCAGATGATTCTGGACGTTCTTCAGAAAGTGGGGTTGTTGCTGTTGTTTCTTCATCTTCAGTGTACGACTCTTGAAGATTTGCAGCATGTCCAGGAGGAGATAGTTCTTCTACTGTAGCTTCTTCATGCTTTACCTCAAAAGTATCAACATTTTCATGAAGAGGCTCTGGTGATTCATGGGTAGGTGGGACATAAACGTCATTTTCTTCTTCAACTTCATATGCAATAGGTTCAGCATGATATTCTTCACGTTCTTCAACTTCTTCTTGAATTGGTTCATGATGTGTATATCCTTCTTCTTCAACTTCATGAATTGTTTGTGGATATTCTTCTTCCCGTTCTTCATCATCAGGAACAATATGACTTGTAACAAATGTTGTTGTAGTACGGTAACCGTTATCGGTTTTTTCTTCTTGTGTTGTAATCATAGCTTGTCTTGAATTTGTAATAAGTGTATCATCAATTGGAAGTTGATCTTGTCCATGCCATTGTTGATGTTCATTATCATTCAAATTTGTTGTCCTTTCGTCAACTTTTTTATCAACTGCTTCATCATCTTTGTAAGTTGTTGTTACTGTTCTTTCGTCAACAACTGGGCCTTGTTCTGAACCATGGACATATCTTTCGGTCCTTGTTACAGTTTTGTTTATTTCAGATGCTATAAATAGTTTTTTTTTTAAATTTTGTTTTAGTGTATTTGTATTTGCTTACTATGAGCTTCACTTTTATCAAAATCACGATCGACACTAACTTTGCTTGAGAAGTTTGATCCTCTAAGATTATTAATATCAGTAAATCTAAGGGAATCACCTTCTGAATCGAGATCATTCTTGTTCAAGCGGTGAACAATATCGTCTCGGCCAATTCGTCGAAGTGCACTTTGCAACTCAGCAGCTAAAAAAAATTTATAATATTTTTATTCTGAAATATTTTTACTTACGAGTTGCTTCAGTTCCTTTTAAGTAAATCCAAATTTTCAAAATATTAATCGGTTCATTACCGCCACTAAATTCACGTTTAATTTGTCGAATATCAGAATCAGGAACTTGCAAAGCCCGAGCAAGTCGGGGCCAATCTGCGCCAACATGCCGAGCAACAAATGCAATTGGAATAGGTTCTGTGGCATCATTTGGAATTTGTGATAAAGCTCTAGCATACTTAACTCCAATAGCTTCTTGATGAAGAGGACTAGATACTTGTGGCAATGGACCAGAGTAATCAGGTAAAGTTAAAGATAGTGTACAAATAGGATGTTGTGGTGGAATGTTTTCAGCACGAACGCGTGCTTCTTTCATAATTGCAATTCGACCAGCGCTTGCTGCTTCTTCATCATCATTTTGTCGAACTTTTACATTAAAGCCAAGACGATTTTCTTGGAATGGCAAGAAATATATGGAAAGTTGATCACCGGATTTGGTAACTGGTAAAATATTACCAGCAAATTCAAGGAATTGATGACGGCCACTAAGGACTTCGACTTCTCTCGATTTTGCAACCTCAATGAAATTTTCTTGTTTCTCAAGGGTTTTGTCTTCCTTGTCATCGGTCATACAGAAAAGACGAAGTTGTCCTTCAACAGGATAAGGTCGACGTGCAAATACAGCAAATTTAGCCATATATGGTACAGCAATTGCTTCATTGTAAACTTCTTGAGCCATTGCGGCAGCATTTCGCGGAGTTTGAGTATCCATTAACCAAAAACGAGCAGATACGGTAGTTGTGAAAGAAACATCTTCACCAGTAAAAGTTAATTGAGTTGTACCTGTAATATCTTCCCATTGAGCTGGAGATGATCCACCAGTAATACTGCAAAGCAAACGAAGTGTTGGAGGTTCAGATCCGGGTTGATTTGTTTGATAGCGATTAATCATTCCACTTTGAGTACTTTGCGGAAGAGGAATACAAAGAGTAATTGGCTTATGGAATTTTCTTCGTCTGGGTTCTACAGTGACAATTGGTGAAACAGCAACACGATTTCCATGTAATTTTGCAACAATTTCTTGGGGGACATGTTGTGATTGTAAAGAAACTTTAATAGTTTTTGTCAATGAACCATCCGGAAAAATTCCTTGAACACGTGAAACAACAGAAGAAAGAATAACACCACCTTCAGGTCCTACACAATGAACTTCTTGTCGAATTCGAGTAACAACAGCAAAATACATTGGAAAATCATTTGTCAAAATTCGTGTAATTCGTGATGTGTGGAGATCATCTAATTGTTGTAATTCAGTTGTATCAAATGATTCATTCAAAACTTCTTGAACAGCATCTTCAGTAGCTTCCAACTGATGCTCCTTCCAATGTTGGCCATCATCTGATCGAAGAATAACAATTTCACGTTCTCGACCACGTAATGAAGCAAAATGTGGAACTTCAAGAATAACAGGTCCCAAAAATTTAGCATTGTGTGGTCCCATTTCAAGAACACGTGAAGCAAGAGCTTCACCTTCACTAAGGGGTGGAGGATGAGCAAGTTTTTCCTTAAAAAATTAAATATTTTATCTTTTGTTTTTTGCTTTATTATTTACCTTTCGGAGATAACGGCATGTAATTCGCATAGGTGCAGCAGCTTTTCTTGGGGGAATAATAACCCTTACACCAGAATGACGACATCCACGCATTGCTCCACCTCTGGCATCAACAAGAAAAGAGATCAAAAAGCTAAAAAAAATTTTTTACAAAGGTTTCTAGCATTGTAATACCACAAAAGCAAAGCTGTAAAAAAATAAAATTTTAAAAACGCTTCTGCAGCCAAGTGTAATTTCAAATTGTGCTGATTAAAACTCCCAATTAAAAAAAAGAACAGACAACACAAAAAAGGGAAAAAGAAACAGTAATCAGTACATAAATGAAAAACCCACTTTTTACGGAAGAGTTTGCTGTAAAAGATTAATTTATTAGTAATTTTTCAAACGGATTAATATTATTTAAAAAAATTAAACGGAAAATTAACAAACCTTGGTCGCACTTCGTCATGGGTAATTATGACATTATCATCATGACCATTGTCTAAGAAAGATGAATCAGGCATGGCGGTTGTAACAGGTTGATTTTGGGCTCTTTTGATAACTTCATCAAGATTCATATCAACATTATCAATTGGATTTGAAGTTCCTTGTTCACCCGTATGAATGAGATGAATTGTTGCAGAATCTTTAAGCCCTTGGGTAATACTTTCATTAAAATCTTTTGCATGTTCAGCAGTATGAGCTTGATTATCATCAGGTTCTTCTTCAGAATCCGAAAACATTGTTTCATTCATACCTTCAGGATTGTGAGGTTTATATCGTTCTTCTGTAACTGTTGTAGTTTCTGTAACAACTGTTGTTTCAGTAACAGTTTTTAATGTTTCAACAACTGAAACATATCCAAGTCTTTGGGCAATCGATAGAGGTGTTTGGCCAGTCTAAAAAAAATAATAAAATATTATTATCAATAAGCTTTTGCATTTTTTTTTCTTTTTTTGAAAAAAAAGAAATATGACTAACCGATGTTCGGGTGTTAGGTGATGCGCCGTGTTCGAGAAGATATCGACACACATTGTTATGTCCCTGTTGAGCAGCTTGATGCAAAGGTGTGTATTGGGCATTTGTAACAGCTTCAATATTAGCACCATTTTCAATCAAAAAGCGTACCATATTCATTTGTCCAAAATGGCATGCTACGTGTAATGGAGTGTATCCAGCTTTTGTTGCAGCATTTACATCTGCACCATTACGTAATAATTCTTGTGCAACTTCAACTCTATCTTCTTGTGCACATAAATGCATTGGTGTAAGACCATTTTTAGCTGGTGCATTTGAATGTGACCCATTTTCCATTAATAATGCAGCCATTTCACGATGACCTTCTTCAGAAGCTAAATGTAAAGGAGTAAAACCAGCTCGGCTTTCAGCATTTGGATCTGCTTTGTATTGAAGTAAAAAGCTTGCAATATCCATTTGATTCTTTTTAGCAGCAATATGAAGAGGTGTATAACCATTTTTAGCTGTAGCTTGAGAAGAAGCGCCATTTTCAAGAAGTAATTGTGCAACTCTATCATTGTAATGAGCTGCAACATGTAATGGAGTAACTTGATTTTTTCCTTGAATGTCAACAGGAGTTCCTTGATCCAACAATAATTTTGCAACACCATAATTACCATATTTACATGCAAGATGAAGTGGAGTAAAACCTTTTTTGGTAAAAAGATTTTTGTCAGCTTTATGATCAAGTAAAATAACTGCAACTTCTTCTTGTCCTTCTTTAGCAGCAATATGAAGAGGAGTATAAAGATCTTTTGTTGCAGCATTTGAATTTGCACCGGCTTGAAGCAAAAGCATACAAATATCAGTATTTCCTAATCGAGCAGCAATATGTAAAGGAGTTTGTAATTCTCGAGCTTGTGCATCAACTTTTGCACCATTTCGTACCAATACTCGTACAATATCAGTTTGATTTGCTCTTGCTGCTAAATGTAATGGTGTTTCACCACGAACGGTTTCAACATCAACATTTGCACCTTGTTGAATAAGATAAATTACAATATTTGTACATCCCATAAAACTTGCAACATGTAAAGGTGAAAGACCAGATTCAGTTGTGGCTTCAATGGCAGCTTGATATTTAAGTAAAAGTTCCACAACTTTAATTCGATTCTTTTTACATGCAATATGTAAAGGAGTAAAACCATTTAAAGCGCGGGCATTCGGTTCTGCACTTCTATCAAGTAAAAGTTTTGCAACTCTTACATGACCACAATGTGCAGCAACATGTAAAGGTGTTAAATAATCTACAGTAACATCATCAACATTTGCTCGACGAAAAATGAGAATTCTAGCACATTCAACATGATCACCTTGAGCAGCCATATGAAGTGGAACTAAACCATTTTTTGTTTTAGCGGCAATTGGGGCACCTTTTTCAAGTAAAAGATCAACAACTTGATCATGTCCAGATCTTGCAGCACAATGAAGGGGAGTTAATAAATCTCTTGTTCTACAATCAATAATTGCACCATGTGAAAGAAGGACATTACATAAATTTGTTCGACCCCATTTTGAAGCAACATGCAATGGACTAATATTATGTCTGGCTTGATAATTAACTTGTGCACCTTTTTCAAGAAGTAAACGAGCAACATTTTCATTTCCATAATGTGCAGCAATATGTAATGGAGTAAATCCGCTTTTAGATGTAACGTCAGCATTTTGTTCGTTCTGTAAAAATCACAGTAATTATTATTTTTATACAAATTTTATTATGCTTTGAAAGGTCCCCATATTTTTCCGTTTGTTTATTTTCATTGTTTTTAAGAGAAAAGAAAACTACTTAAAAATTTTAAACCTTGTTTTATAAATTCAAAAAAGTTTTTATAAAAAAAGTAAATTTGTTTTGCATTTTCAATACTGTAAAAATTTCAGAATAAAAATTCAAAAAAAATAGAAAAGGGAGGAATACAAGAGCAAAAATGCTTTTGTAACATCATATTTTTTTCAAAATTGATTGATTGCAATTTTTTTCAGATATTTGTGGTACATTTTTTAAAAGCTTTACCTGAAGTAACAGTGATGCAGCTTTAATATCATCTTTCTTTGCAGCAATGTGTAATGCAGGCAAACGAACTTTGCTATTATTATCATTTTCAAGCAAAAGTGCAACAATTCGATCATGTCCTTGCTGAAGTGCAACGGCAAGTGGCGTGAAGCCGTCTTCTGTAGCAAGGAGTTGATTTGCATTATGATGTAATAAATATCCAACAACTTGTTCATGATTTTCTTGTGCAGCCATATACAGTGGCGTGAAACCGTTTAATGACTGGGCATTTGGATTTGCTCCATTTTCAACAAGTATTGCAACAATAACATCTTGACCTGCAAGGGATGCAATATGCAATGCGGTATTACCCTTACGAGTTGCAGAATCAACAATTGCACCACGTCGAAGTAATTCTCGTACAACTTCATGATGCCCTTCTTTTGAAGCTAAATGTAATGCATTAAGTCCATTTGAATTGCATGTGTTGATGTCTGTGCCATTTCGAAGATGTTCTAAGACACGTTCAAGATTTCCTGCTCTTGCAGCTCTCAAAAATGATGCATTGTTTTCATTCTAAAAAAACAATAATTATTCATTTTTTGCTTCAATATTTATTTTTTTCTTTTCTTTTTTTGCCTTTTTAATAGCTCTTTTTCTTCCTTTCATTCGTCAAATGCATTGTTTAAACACAACATCTTTAAAGGCTTTGATTGCTTACATCATTTATCAACATTTCGCCCTTTTTTAGGCCTATTTATTTTGTAAACAAATGTAAAAGCAAAGTTTTTAAAAAAATTTAAAGAGAAAAAAAGCATAAAAAATCCTTTTTATTTCCCTTTTGTTGTTTTTTTCGTGCAATCCCTCTCAAGGTCGGTTATGACTATCAATTGACTATAGGCGTGAAAGTGGCCTCCATCACCCCCATTTTTAAAAAGTAAGTATTTTTTTCAAAAAAAAAACTCGTATATTTATGACACATTTGTTCCCATTCAATGTCTGCAAAAAGAAGAAAGAGATGGAAGAGGAACGGCTCGTGTCCTAGACATTTCTTGCAATATGAAAAATAAAAATATGTACATGTGTGTAAAAAAAATATACACAAAATTGCGGTAAATCCGGTATTCTCGGAAAAGAACCATGTCCTTTCTAAAAAAATGCACCAATGTTGTATGACGATTGCAGTCATACTTAAAATGAGGAAGAAAAAATCAATAGGGTCATGAACAAGTAAAAAAATGACTAAATCTGTCAAAAAAGTATGTATTTTCTCATTTTTCCCCTCTACGGATTAGTTGCTAATAACATATTTTATACATTAATTTTTTTTGCTTTGTAAAAATAATGCAAAATAAAAGCCTTTGAGTTTTTTTGATTAAATTTGTAAAAAAAGGTTTTCTTTAAAAAAAAACTAATAAAATAAAAGCCGCAAATTGGAATGAAAGAAAGAAAGAAACAGATGGCTTTAAACAAAAGGGCATAAAATAAAATATATTTTTTAAAAAGTAGTTAGTTACCCGTGCTGCTTGAGCTGGTGCTGGTGCTATGGGTTGTCCTGCTGCATCCAAATCAGCCATAATAATAATAAGTAATATAAGCAATCAATTAAAAATTTCTATGACTAATCAATTTTTACAAGAAAAAATGTGTAACTTTCTTTGCTAAGCAATAATACAAACAAAAATAAAAATAATAATCGGGAAATAATTCTTTTTTTTTTCTTTCTTCTTGCAGCTTGCGTCTGCGTCCTCCTCCTTGATGCAATGAAGACGCGTGAACGCTTTCCTTTCTGAAAATACTAAAACCGTTATTATGTCTTTATTTTTTTTTATTATTGTTGCGCTTTTACGTTAAAGTGACTGACGAGTAACAAATAATAAAAGGCTTAATCAAACAATACACGCAAATGCAATCTCGACTGTCTTCTATCTCTTTTTTAAAATAATCAGACAGTTTTAAAAATGATGGCGAATTGCCAGCAAAATAATAAAAAGACAAATATGTTTTTTGTATAAAAAGAAAATATAAAAAAACGCGATAAAAAATACGTTTAGAAAATAAAAAGCGATGCAAAAAATGGAACAATCTATTGCCAGCGGCTGCAGCAATGGACGAAAAAAGGAAAAGAAAAGGGAAAAAATGTTGTATGAGCCGTTGTATTTTTTGCGGCCTAAGGGAAAAACCTAAAAAAAAACATATCGCAAAAACGTTTTTTCGCACTCTTTTTTTCTGCTTTCCATAGGCATTACTAAGACGCTTGTCCTTCACAAAAATGGAGTGTCGGCATCGAAAAAAAAGCCGTTGTTGTGCCAAAAGGAGCCTTACATCTTTGGCCCCCAAAAAGCCAGTGGTCTTCTTGGATCGATGGACGGAATAAAAAAAAGAAAAGAAAAAATGGGGGACAACGAACACCATTTTTCTCAACAAAAAAAAACGCTAAGGGAGATGATGGCAACGGTCTAACTACTGCCATTGAAAAACGACGGCAGCAGCATCAGTTTTGCACTCATTCCCGTCACATCTGCAAAGAACCGCATTTTTTAGCCTCAATGTTAAACACACAAAAAATGCGTGTGCGTTCAAGTATGCGCATTGTCGCTCCGACGCTCACCATTATATATTTTTCCAATTTATTCTCGTGGTCGCCTTGGTATTGAATAAACCGATGCACGTTTGTTGTTATTTGCGGCAAGCTACGCTGTCCTCAATGCGCTCTCGACTCAAACTCCTCCTTCCGTCTCACATCCTTGCTGCAGCAGCTCGATTTGCAGTCAGTTTCGGCTGGTATTTGTTGGAAATATAAAAAAAAAGCATAAGGGGTTACTGGCAAAAAAAATGCGGTGAAAGGCGGCACCGTCGATGGCTGGCTCGTAGACAAAAGTATTGACCTCGAGCAAGTCGATGGGTCATTGAGTATAGTTCCAAAAAGCAATAGGCAGCATTCTTGCCTAAGATTTGTTTCAAGCATCCATTTTTGGCTGCTTTATAAAATTAAGAAAAGAAAAGAAAAATAAAAATAAAAGAATGGCAGTTTTTCGTGTTTTTCATTTTGAAAGAAAAGAAACGGCAAATCGAAGAAAACAAAACAATGCCAAAGCACATTTAGCTTGCTTTTTTTCTTCTTATTTTTAATGGGATAGCAGACGCATTTTTCCGGAAAATTTAGCTATTTTCATGACTAAGACAATGATACTGCATTGATTCTATTTAAATAGAGTCGGCTGTGTCCTTTTTTTTCCTCCTTTTCTTATACCAAAAACAATTCTCTTATATAAATCGTATATCCTTTCTATTTTTCACAAAAATAAAGTTCCTCAAGGGAATGTATCTGTTTTTCCCTCACGAAAATTGAAAAAAGGGGAATAAAAAACTAAAAATGAAAAGCAACGAAATAAAATAGAAGCAACAATGCAAAAAAAATAAAAATGTTCAAATTGGAATTTAATGCTATTCCTTTAAAAAAATAAAGTTGTTTGAAACTTGATTCTATGGGTTTTTTATCTATTGTCGGCACTTTTTTTCAATGATGGCAAAAAATGGAATGCATCTTTTGTGGCATCGAAAAGCAACACTAAAAAAAGAGAAGATTCATGAAAAATAATCTTTATTGGCTGTCAGATGAAAAAATAAGAGAACATTATGTTTACAAAAGACACGGTTAAATTTCAGTAAAAAAAACACCACACCTTTACAAAACATAAAAAGCATCAGAAAAAAATGGAGAGAGAAAAAAGCTGTAAGGATGAAAAATGAAATTCAAATAGCATCAAAAAAAGAAGAAATTTGAGACAGAAAAAAAGTAAAAACAGCAAAAAAAAACAATGGCAAAAAAATAGACGTTCTCCCTTTTTTTCCTTCAACATGTTAGAGTCATAATTATTTTATCCTTCTTAAAAGCTTTTTGCAAAACTAAAAAAAATGGCCAAAAGGGATGAAAAAAAACTAATTTTAACTTTTCTTCCGAAAATCAATTTCAAAAATAAGACCTAATTTAAAAATTCACGTTTTAATACAAACTAAATATTAAATAATGTATATAATATTTTCTTTCATTTAAACAACGTCTAAAAGACTATGGCTAAAGTGCTTCATTTTACGTGCTTCAAGGGAAGAAAGAAAAGTAACGATGTAAGGTAACGCGCCGCAACTTGACTCACACTTATCTTACCTCTTTTTTTGCGCAAAAAAAAGAAAAGAAAAATTGAGCCTTGAAAACAAGCATAACAACAATCAATGCTTTTTAAACAACAAAAAAATATTGTGGTATTATTTAACAACGAAAAAAAGAGCAGAAAAGAAGAAACGAAAAAAATGATATGGGACAGAAAAAAAACGTTGGGGGAAAATTGAATTTTTTTAACCCTAAAGCCATAAAAAACAGCAACAAAAAAAGGGTTGATTAATTTTTGTTTTTTTTTTCAAAACAAGCGAACATGAATGGAATTCTTTTACCATTATATTTATATTTTAACACTGTCCGCAAAAAATGAGAATCGCCATGTTGAATCATCGTCAGTGAAAAATAGAGAGAGAGAAAAAAAAAAGAGTCATTCTTGCGAAATTTAGGTGTCAAAATAATTTGCGGCCATTATTTTAGAAACATTTCAAACGTGAACTTTATTGTGGGAGAAAAAAATTAAATTGAATATAATTGGTAAAAATTTGAAACTGTCATCTTTTTTTTTAAAAATTTAGAAGAAAAAAAGAGAGTTAAGAAAAGAAGGTCAATAAAAAGTAAATAAAAACTGATTTTAAAATATTTGTTTGTGTGTTTACATATGTTTTTTATTACAAAAAAAAGATATTTTAAGCTATGATTAATTGTTGACATGAAAAAAATAAATGTTTTTTGTCTACTGAACACAAAAAAAGACAAGTCAATTCATCACAAAAAGAGAAAAGAAATCAATGATTGATGATGGTTATCAATGAATATTAGAGTCTTGCTTATTTTGGCATAATCCAATACGTATACAAAGTGCTGAAGATGTAAGCAATGGATCATGAGCTTGTTGATAAATTTGTGGTAAAAATGTATCAAGAGTATTCTGGCAAACATTTGCATATTGATTATATCGTTTACATCTTTGTGACATTGCATCACTTACATCAGACTAAAAAGAATGATTTTTTTTAAAAATTGGAAAACTGTTAATATTCTTAAATCTTACAAGACTATCAAAGGGATGTTCATGGACATAATCTGCTGATTCTTTGCAAACTGAACATGAAAGGTCATCAATATTTGATGCCAAAACTTCTAACCCTTCGTTTTCTGAAAACTATCGTAAATAAAAGCAAAAGACAAAAAAAACAAACCATAAATTATTTGAAAACTTATAAAAATCACCGACAAAATGAAGAAACGCATGATTTACAGTTGCACAAAAGCTTTGTGCATTCAAAAAATGAAATGGGTTTTTTTGTTTCACCTTATTTATATTGTTATCAGTATCAGTGTCAACGGAAGGTAGAAAAATCTTTTAAATAACTTATCATGCATAATTTTTCTTTTCTTCATTAAAAAAAATATGTGTTTTGTGAGTATCTGATGAGCTCTACATTCTTTTTTTCAAATATCGTCATTGACACTGATTATCTGATATTTTTAAGTATTATTTTGCATCGATAATAAGCTTTAAAACTCTTTTTATAAGCAAGATTTTTCATTCTTTTTTTTTCTTATTTACATGATTATCAACAAAGGTACATACACATTCTTTTATTTTTTTAGGTGGAAAGGCCATAGGCAGAGATTGCACTCAAACAATAATAAATACAATTAAAAATAAAGTTTAACTAACAACAAAAAAAAATACAGTAATAAAAAAATTTAAGATCCTTCTGGTTCTTTTTTAACTTTTTTTAATAGTAGCTGATCTTCTGTAATTGTTTCATCCTCCTTCTTTTCTTTCTTCACCTTTTTATTCTTCTTCTTTTTCATCTTTTTTGTCATCACCTTTTTCTTCTTTTTCTTTGGCTTCTTTAATGGACGAGGTGGAATTTTGAGATTTAAACCTCGGCAATTCATTTCAGAATTCATTAAAGCTGACATAAATTTTGGGGTCATCCCTCTTGCTGAAAAAATAATAATATGAATAATTTTGATATGAAGTACAAAAAAACTTACTAGCTTTATGCCAGTCAATGAAAACCCTTTCCAATTTTAAATTTGGACCTTTTGCATCATCATTATAAAGGACAAAATCAGTTTCCCCTTTTAAACCAGATCCATCAGGAATTTTTCCATTTTTACGTTTACTAAATTTAAAATTTTCAAATGGATCAATTTCAATAATATCACGCATTTCTCTTGGTGGAGGCAATGGATCTCCCATCCACGTAACATTAAATTCTCCAATATTATCAGGTGAACATGGGCCTTCATCATCACTAAAGTAAACATCTTGTCGAAATTTTTTCTCTGGTGGTTCTCCATACATATGTGGATCATATAAACTATATCCTTGCCGTTTAACTGATAATGGAGCTATTCCATCAAATGGTGCAAGCAAAGATCCACGATTTTCGCCACAAATTGTTGGGGCACCAAGATAAACAAGTTTATCTTCCATATGTGGGGTCATTGCAGATTCACCAATTCTTACAGGATCATCAACATGACAATTTGTTATAACATCCATTGGAGGATTTTCAGGATCAATAATAAGTTTTGGATCCACTCCAGCTGAAAATGGCCGCTTAACCCTTTTCTTTGGTTTACAAAGATGTGAATCCGAAACAGCAGTGGTAAGGTTATGATATTTTCGAATTGCAAATGGTCCTTCTTTTTCAACACCATGTGGATCTGGATAAGTTGAAATACGTGAAAGAATTTCTTTGAAGGATTCAATTGGTAATTGATTAACTGTTGTAACAAGAGGCTCATAAAAATTTGGAAAGACTGGATATCGTGATACAGGTTCGGGTTCAACTTCAATGTGAAGATTTTGCATTGGCTCAGGTTCTGGACTTGCTGGAGGTGGTAGCATTTCTTCTCTTCGATTTTCGTCTCTTTTTCTTTCTTCTTCTCTTTTTCTTTCCTCCTCTTTCATTTTATCTCTTCTTACATCTTCTGCTCTTTTTTCTTGTAAATATCTCTCTTGTGCCACCATCTTTTCACATTTAACAGTATCAAGTTCACTTGTTTTATCTTCATGAGTTTCATAAAGTCGAGACATGTTTGAGGTAAGAGGCATTCGTTCAGAATTTATAGGAATTGTATTAGCAACTGGGGTTTTACCAGACGCAGAAGACGTAGATGTAGTCGTTGAAGTGGGAGTTGAAGCTGATGTTGATGGTATAGAGGAGGAAGGCGTTTCCGCCACCACTACGGCAGGTGTTGGAATAGGAGATGGACTTTGAATAGGTGCAATTGGTTTTGGAATTGAAATTGAAACTGATGCTAAATTTTCTGGTGTTGGTACAGTAACCGGAACAACAACTGGAGTTTGTGGAAGAGGTTGTGGATGAGATTTAATATGCATGGATTTATGTGAAGTTGTTGCATGCGGAAGGCAAACTGTTTCAACACCTGATTTCCTTTTAAGATCTGGAGTTGCAGTTTTACGAGGATATTCTTGTGCAGCTTCTGTTGGAAGGTGTTCTAAAAAATTTTTGTTGAAATTTAATATTTTTATGTAATTTTATAAAAATTACGTTTACGAGCACCAGGAGAAAAGAATGAAGCTTGAGATGATAACACAGGTGGAGGTACAACAGCAGCTGTTGATGGAATTACAGTAGGCTCAACCCTTTGAAAACTAATAGGTTGTTTTTGTTGCTAAAAATTTAAAAAAAGATAAAATATTGTGGAAAAAAATATATTACTGTGATCACACTTGGCAGTGAAGCTAACCCATTTGCAGATGCCACAGATAACCAATTTAAAAGTGGGGGTCTTATGGGTTGAGCTAATATTGGTGATAAAAGTAATGGATTTTTTGGTGCAATAAGTTCTGGGAAATTTGGGGAAGGTGGAGACTAAAATACCAATGTGAAAACAAAATGTGCAAACACGCTTTTAAAATGTAAATTTTTTATTACACTTACTTCTCTAATTCTTGTAACATCCGTATTAAAAAAGTTTAAAATTGATGGAGCTGTAGTTGTTGCAGATTGATCAATTGGTGTTATACTGCTGCTACTACTACTAACACCTTCATTTCGAGAACCTGTTGGAAATAACGATTTAAAATCATTATCAAACTGAAGGGGTTGTGATAAGGTTTTTGGTACCAAAAGGTCTTTAAGTTGATTTTCTCGAAACCGTTGAAAATCTGCTAAAAAAAATTGCATTATGAGAAAAGCTACAGTATTCCAATTAAAAATTACCTTCAAAACATTTTGATTCAGATGATGGTGGAAGATTAATATTTAAACCAGCAAATCCAAGCGTTGGAGGTTGAGGCAGCGGAACTAAACGTTCTCCTACGGTATGATTTGGACGAGGTGTTCCTTGTGTTAATGATCCACCAAATGTTTGTCGCTTTTTTGGTGGTGGTACTACTTGAATAACTTGTATATCACTTCCATCTTCATCTTCTTCCTCTTTTGGTGTTTTCATTGATGGCGGAAGTGTTGGCACAATTTGTGGCTCCATTGCAGGATCTTCAGGAATTTCAGATTCATCAGATTCATATTGCTTTTCCATAAGTTCGTTAAGATATTGTTCTTCCATATTTGCAATTGTTTCAAGATAAAAATGTCTCATTAATTCCTTTTCTCTTTTATCCAAATGTGATGTTGATTCAAATGGAATATCTTCAAGCATAAATTGCTCAGTTTTTACAATTTCTGGTGGTGGAGTTACAGCTTCTTGTTTAACTCTAATACCAAAATTATTTTGTTCTTGTTTGGGTTTATTACAAATAACAAGGTCATTAATATAATCCGCAGCAGATTCTTCATCAATTACTTCATCTTCATATGGATCAGGATCTGGTTCTGCAAAATATTCATCCCATTCACCACTTTCAACCATTTGCTTATATTTTTTATAACAAAAAAATGGAGTTTTATCTTTAATATTTAGACGGCATGCAACTTCATACCAATTTCCAATACCAAAAGATTTAATACATTCATTAAGTATAACAATTTCTTGATGATTCCATGTTGGAATTCCTTCACGTTCTTTTTGTTCCTTTTTAAGTTGCCGATCTTTTGTAAATTGTGCAATTTGTTCATTTAATTTTCCAGCTGCTAACTATAAAAAAAATTTTGGATTACTGTATCTGTTTTAAGAAATCTTAAAATCTTACATCAGAAAAATCATTTTGAATTTTTCGAATACAACTTCCACAACATTTTACTGCTTCAGGATGTAATTTTCGATGATGAATAATAAATCTTCGACGTTCAATTTCAAGTGTATTTGCGGTATCCGGAATTGTTCGACTTGGCTTTGCTTTTTTTCTTCCACCCAACGCACAACTCTTTAATGGACATTTACTGAAGCTAAAAAAGAATGATAAAAAATTTTTGAAAATAATCTTTTGTAAAAAAGTATAATTTTGCTTACTTTGCAGCTTTAGCTTTACGAATATGCGTATTACAACCATCACAAATTGGAAGTGTATCATCAATTGATTCAATATATTCACCCGTAACACGTTTACCATTAACTAATTTTGGAATCATAAAAACATCCATTTTCTTTTCACAAATTAAACATTCAATATATTTATTTGATCTCATAAATGGAAATGATCGAATTCTTTCAATCATTATTTCACCCTGTGTTGGAATCATTGTTGGCTTATATTGTTTTCCTGCCTTTTTACGCTTTGGTTTCTTTTGTAATTGCTTATATTTAACATGTTGTTTTGTAAGATAAAAATATCGAATACATTCTTCCATTGATTTTGTACCAATACATGCAGATAAAGCAGGAAAATTTTTTCCATATAATAAAAATTTTCTTTGAAATGTTTGACGTTCAAATGTTGACCAAGATTGTAAAAATCTTGTTAAATTTTCGTTAGCTTTTTCAAGGGGATTTGAAATTATTTTTCCTTGTGGTTGATCAGCCATTTGTAAGGTTCGATTCATTGGTGGAATAATTGCTGAACCAAAAACTTTTTTTCTTTCATCTATTTCGGCTTGTGCTGCTGCAGCTTCTTGTTTTGCATTTGGTCTCTTCTCTGATCTTGCCGTTCTCTCCTTTTCTTCTCTTGCTCGACGCATATCAGGAAATGATTTTTCATAAATTTCACGATTACTATTATGTTTAGAACTAAAAGTTTAAAAAAATATTTTATAAACAAAACTCCAAAAAAAAGTACTGTAACTTACATCTTTTTTGTATTTCTTTCTGCTTTTTCTTGCTTTGAAATCCATTCTTTTGATAAAGCCGAATATTTTTGTATTCTATTTTCTCGAAGTTCTACCAAATATTGACGATGCTCAGCCATCAATACCCCTAATGATTTAATGAATGGCCGATATGCTTCACGTGTATGCTCATATTTATCTAAATCTTCTGGTTGATACCATAATGGCCTATTTTCATCAACACAACCATCGGTTCCAGGAAGAATGATTGTATTAAGGCCTTCATGTAAATTATGCTTATTTTCAAATTCATAATGTTCATGATTACATTCTGCTATTGTTTGCAAATTTTCTTCAGCTATTTTTTCAACAAGAATATCCGGTGGTAATAGAACAGTTTGTGGAATAAAATCTTCATCTGTTTCTAAAATTGCAAAAAACTTTTCTTGTGCATCTTGTTCAGCTTTATATAATTCAAGAGAATTTTTAAGTTCTTGAGTTTCATTTAAAATCTAAAAATAGTAAATGTTGTAACTTTTTAAAATTTAGTTATAATGTATACCTCTTCCTCTCGGCTTTCCAATTCAGCTAAATGTTGTTTTAAAAGAGCTTTTTGATGTTTTTGTAAAGGGGAAATATCATTTTCATCTTCATCACTTTCAGTTGCCATTAAATCAGCTAATTCTTTCTTTAAAACTTCTAATTCAATTGATACTGACTGTGAAATAAAATCGTCTTCAGTTTTAATATGATTTGAAAATGGTGCAGGTTTTGCTGGTGTTACTGCTCTTGATAATGGTGTTGTTGATAAAGAAGCTGTGGCAGGTCTTTATTAAGGTGCTGGCTACGAAGTGAATGATAGGAGTTGGATAATTAGATAATCAAGACGGCTTTATTGGATTACATAATTCACATACAGCTAATAAACACAAGAGCAATAGAAAAAGGCGACCAGAATGAACACGAAAAAGTGATCAAGCGATCCTTTTATACCAAATTAGGGGAGACATTAAGTAACATAATGCCAAGCTTAAACAATGCAAGAGAAAAGGAACGAGAGACGAACAATAAAAAGAAGGGGAACTAACAATATACGTAACTTGCCCCACCCCCGATGAAATAATGTCCCCATTATTGAGCTTTCTTTCCACGAGCATTTCTTCCAAGAGATATCTTTACACGAGCATTGCATACACGAGCAACAAGAGCATTTGTTTACACGAGCATTCTTTATCTTCATTGATGTGCAACAGCTTCAGAACCACGAACATATTGTATCATGACCATATTATCAACTTCAGAACATCCAAATCAACCGACGAGACATCGTGACAGTATACTGCTACCATTAAAAGGACATCCATAAAATAAGATGAGCAGCCGGACTACGGTAATCCAGATCATCCACCAAAAATATTCCATAATCACAATAAGCCAACATTATTTTCACCATTAACGGCATCGACTCCACGACCCAGTGAATAATAATAATCCTCCAAGTTTTAAGGGATAACTAGCAACCCCATCCTCCAAGTTTTAAGGGATAACTGGCAACCCAACCATAAAATATCTAATAGCCATCACTATTGATACACCCAAAACAATATCTACGAGCAATCCAAGCTCTTGATACACCAGCAACATCAATCCATCGATAAAAGAATCCATCCTGGGTTTGTGGATTACCCGCAACCAAACAAATACATATATTCAGCATCATCCAAAGATGTGCAACAGTAAACAAGTGAAAATATAACTCACATATTACCATCCAAGAGAGACTTCAGCTTTCAGCATATATCCAAAGAAATACGAGCATTCCATTATTGCTTTTCCCATCAACTTGATCATCCCATAAAACATATCCGCCGCGCCTTGATGGTGATTCTGGTGCACATCCATATAAACCACGAATTGAACATCCAAAGTCCAAAGACCAACCATTCCATGCTGCGTCTGCATCCACAAGCATCTTCGTCCATCCATTTCATACTTAACATCCATAAGATGATTCGTCGCAGACAAATGAAGAGAAATATAGGAATCCAGCTTGATTCAATCGTTGATCTTGCAATACCAAAAAGCAGAGGATAACGACGGGTAAGGAGCTCTCCATATTAAGGTGCTGGCTACGAAGTGAATGATAGGAGTTGGATAATTAGATAATCAAGACGGCTTTATTGGATTACATAATTCACATACAGCTAATAAACACAAGAGCAATAGAAAAAGGCGACCAGAATGAACACGAAAAAGTGATCAAGCGATCCTTTTATACCAAATTAGGGGAGACATTAAGTAACATAATGCCAAGCTTAAACAATGCAAGAGAAAAGGAACGAGAGACGAACAATAAAAAGAAGGGGAACTAACAATATACGTAACTTCTTTGCACGGGAGTAGAGGGTCTAACAGATCTTGGAGTAGCAGATAAATATTTATTATTGGATTGATTTGATGTACTATTATTTACAGGAGTAGCAGGGGTTGAATGCCAATTAGAATTTGGCATTCGTGCAACAGGGTTTATATATCTAACTTGTTGGGGTGAATGATATGGTGGATTTGTTTGTGGTTGTTGACGTCGAAATGGAATTGTACGTGATGAATGATTTAAAAGATGTGATTGTTGGGAATTTGAAGTTGTCGTAGATGCCGGACTTGCTGCATTTGGATGTTGGGCATTAAAGGGATTTACTGAATCCGGCGGCTTGCCGTTCTGCATTCTAAAGTTTAAAAATTATAATTACCAATATTAATTTAATAAAAATTTCATGCAAATAGAAAAAAAATATGGACAAAAAACAAAATAAGTAAAATCGATTTTGCGCAAATCTTTTTTTTCTTCGATACAACACAATAGACGCCAAAACAATACGTGTGAAAATGGGTTAATTTGCTGACTTAAAAAAAGATGAGCTGTAATAAAAGAAGAATCCGTAGTAATTCTGTAAAAAATATTAAACAAATATTAAAATTACTTTCAATTATTCGTTTTTACTATATTACATACATAAGATTATTTGGATACATAAATAAATATCTATAAAATTGCGTGACTTTTAAATAACGAACGCATTCTTTTCACTTTTAAAGATAAAATCCTTTTTACGCTTGTAAATCTATAAATAAAACAAAAAAATTCTAATTTTTATTGCAACACGCAAAAAAAATATTTTTTCTTCCAAATAATTTATTGCTGCTGCATAACCAACAACGGATTCTCAGCGCGAAGACAACCCTTATAACTTGAAAATTTTTCGTTCGCTTTTTTTTCAAAAGTCATGCTTTGCATTTTATCGGCGTGGTCAAAGCAAATTCTCTTGTTATTTATTTATTGAAACGTTTACAGTAATTTTTTTAGGTGGTTCAATTCAGCAAATATGTCGGATCCATCAACAGTACGTATTAAGAATGAAATAAAGGAAATCTTACGTTCAAATTGCGTGAGTTTTTAATATTTAAAATTATGTTTTTCAATTATCATCAAAATTTTACAGCTTGAAGAAATTGGTTGTTCAATTGAACCTAATCCTTCTGATTTTCATCAAGTTAATGCAATGATTATGGGCCCACCTGATAGTCCTTATGCTGATGGAGTTTTTCATCTTGCTGTTAAATTTCCAAGAGAATATCCATTTAAACCTCCAGATGTAAGAATATTTTATTTTGTTTTTTAAACTAATTTTAATTTTTATAGGTTAAATTTTTAACAAATGTTTGGCATCCAAATATAAGTTCTGTAACTGGAGTTATATGTCTTGATATACTTAAAGATCGTTGGGCTGCTTCTCTTTCGCTTCGTACAATCCTTATAAGTATTCGTGCTCTACTTTCTGATCCTGTTCCTGATGATCCTCAAGATGCTGTTGTGGCAAAACAATTCATTGTTAATAAGCATATGTTTGAAAAAACTGCAGCTATTTGGACTCATATGTTTGCTGGTGGTCCTGAAAATTCTGTTGATGAAGATTACAATAATCGTCTCAATAAACTTGAAGAAATTGGAGTTGGTCGTAAAGAAGCTCTTCGCTTTTTAAGTAACAGCAATTGGAATGTTGAGAAATCTATTGAAGCTGCTTATGATTAACTTCCTCACTGCCAAAATATGGGTTTATTTATACTTATAATGGGTATTATTTCTGTTCAATTTTTCTGTGTTTGATAAAAAAATAAATAAATGCGTACAATAAATATTTCTGCATTGTACATTATTTTGGTTTTAAAACCTATGAGTATTTATGTGACGATTTAAATTTTTATTCGTTTATAACAAATGCTTTTGTCATATGATAAAAGACTTTTTGAATTATGTAGTATACGGTAGTCGAGTCGTTACACTCTTTAGTTAATTCAAGTTTCTGTTTTTTGCATTGATTATTTTTAATTACTGACACAATAGCATAAGTTTAAACAAGTTATTTAATTCCGTTTTGATTGGCATTTAATATTTTTTCACTAATATTCGTTTTTCAGATTATCTTAGAAAATGGCTGGTGAAACAAAGAAGACGGGAACTGAAGGTGAAAAAAAGCTTAAACCATGTTGTGTTTGCTTAGAAACAAAAAAAGTAAGGTTTTATTTTTTTAAAATAATATTTGTTAATCTTATTATATTTTTAGGCCAGAGATGAATGCGTTTTATTAAATGGTGAAGAGCATTGTTTTAATCTTATCGAAGCTCACAAGAAGTGTCTTAGAGATCTTGGTTTTGAAATTTGAATTTTTGTTGTTATTTTTATAATATAACGTTAGATTAGGAAAGTAAAGCTTTATCGTTTTTATTTATTTTTTAAATATTTTTCATGATAGTTTTTTATGTCTTTTTATACATTTTTTAAAAGAAGGTAGAAGTTTTTCAAGCTCGTTGTTGAAGGAAGAAAAAATTCAAAGAGGGGCGGAGTTATTTCTTTTCTTCGGTTTGAGGGCAAGTTTCGATGCGACGGGCGGAGTGTTGATGGAAGGATGCAGTCAGGCTGGCGGAATCGAGTAGATTTGAAGCACACTCCTCTTTTTCTTTTGTGAACAGTAATTCAGATAAAGGTTTATATTGCTGTATTATTAATTGTGTACATGTTTTAATAATGTAAGATACTGTATTTTTTTTGACATTAAGAATAAAAATGGCATGGGATACAAATTTCATAATATTCTTATTATTTTCTTTTATCTTTATATTTACAATAATTGGTAAGGTTTTTCTTTGATTTAAATATCACAGCCAAGTTTATATTTATACAACTTTCATTTTCTGTCTTTATTTTTGTCTCAACGCTTATTCAAAATTTAATGAAATAAGTAAATAAGATTTAAAGTTTGTTTAAAACATGTTAAGTCTTCTCGTCGGCTTCTTTTTTATCATCTTTTTTCTTCTTCTTGTCTTCTTAACATGCAAAAAAATATGCTTTTAAAAAATACTAAGATTTCATTTAGAAAAATAAAGTTTTTTTTTGAATTAGGATAAAGAAAAAGTCAAGAGCATTTTAGGATGACAGAAAAGAGAAGAGGGGAAAACATTTTTGACGGACAAGCGTGAATGAAGTGACCTCAATGAAAAGGCACATTAGATGCGCTAAAACAGGAACCTCAAAATGCACTTGAGTTGGGCCGTTCAAAACATCACACAGCGCTTCAATAAATATTTCGCATGAATGCGTTTTAACTAATTTTTTCGTTTCTTTCAAAAAAATAGGAGCAGCTTCATTTATTAGCTTGTATACATACAAAAGAGATATAACTATTTTATGTTGTTGATGCAACGATTAAATATGCTTTTTTAATTTCATTTTTTTTTCAAGCATAAAAATGGCATTTGATTGACAGAAAAGTAATGATTAGTTTTGGTTTTGATCTATTTAATATTTAAGTGGTATGTAAATAACGAAAAGGGGGAGAAGATTGTTTTAACTCCCTAAAGCAATAAATGAGCATTTTAAAATTTGAAAGAAAAAAGAGCAAACGAAAAGGTTTTTTTTCAGATAAATAAAAAACTTTTTTTTATATTATAAATAAGTCCTGCGACATCAAATTGAGTAAAGCTGCTGCCATTCGATTCCATTTTTATTTTCTTTTTTTTTTATTTTATTGAGAACAAGGAGAAGGGTATTTATCTTTTGCTAAGAACGTCTTTATATCTTGTTTTTCAGTTGTCCCATGAGATTTGTTTTGGCATTGTTCAGCAATGAAAATGAAAAAAAAATTTATCCTCAAAAGATAATAGAGACTTTTATGTTATCTTTTTATTTTATTTATTTTGCTAAATGACTACAAAATAAAAAAATAGCAAAAAAACTTTAGAAACGGGAAGTTCTTTTAACAAGAGCGCTAATTTTAAGCAGCACTTTTATGGTAGTAACAACAAAAAATTGCAACAATTGGAATTGCAAATGACAATCTTTTTTTGCTGGACAAGGATTGCATGCAAGTTTATTTTGAATCAAAAAAGGAGCATAGGAGAAGAGAAAAAAACTACCATGTGGCATTTGCAGATGATTATTATTAAAATTGAATAAAAAAAACAGTAATGCCTATTTAAAGATCGGATGCGCTTCCCCCCGGTGTGCATACAAAAGAAGGGGATTAACTCTTTTTCTTCTTCTTTCTCTTCTTCTTATTTCTATGGATTACTAATTGAATGTTTGTTTCTATACTCAAAAAAAGCCGTAAAGCCGTTAGTTTTTCAATTGTTTAGGAGTGCCTTATATACATATATTTTTGCATAGATTATTGTATTTGCAAAGAAAAGAAAAGTGATCGCCTTATACAAATTTTCTGATCGACGAAAAAAAAAAAGAAGAGGGGAACGATTTTGACAGACGGTCATCAAAAATTTTCTTTATGTTTAACAGGCTCTTCATTTAAAAAAGAGGCAACCATTTTTCTCTGCTACTTGAACTTCGGTAGAGTTAATCTTCTTAGCTCATTTTATAACCACATTCAAAAAAATATAATTTTTTTGCCAATCTGCCTTTAATCCGGAAGTTTTTCTTTATTTTCAATTTTTTGAGATTCTGCTTTTAAAGTTGAAAAAAAAAATTTGAAAAAATCAGTTAAAAAAACATGAAAAAGAAAAAAGATGAAATGTTTAAAAAAAAAAGACATGAGCTTTATTAAACTCTTTTTTTAACGGAAATTTAAAAAAAGAAGGAATTATTTTAATGCATTTTAGATGCACGTCGCAATTTTACACGAGAAGAGTGCCTTTCTATTGAAAGAAGCAATTCAGTTAGACATTCATCCAAGGTAATACTTTTTTAATGGGACATTTTATTTTCATGAAAAATGAATAAAAAAAACTTTTTGTTTGGTTTTAAGGTTGTCATTGTAGCGGAAACAAATCCGGCATATTTGCATTGTACTGTACCGCATGCGACCGATAATTTGGTAAGTGGAAAAAAATTGAAAACACCTGTTTTTATTTTTATAAAAATTTTATTTAAATTAAAATTCGGCAACCTTAAAAAGAAAATTGATGTACAAAATAAAAGAGACTTTATAATTGAAAAAAATGTAGAATTTCCAGGTAGCATGGACAAGACTGGCTGATGATGCATTATTGACGGCTGGTGGGCAATCTTTTACGACTGATGTTCGCTTTCAAGTTTCACCTAAAAGACATGCAAGAGATTGGGTGCTGATTATTAGGTAAAAAAAAAAGAAAGAAAATTTTTTTTCCTCTTCAAAACACAAATCCATTTATAGACGTGCACAAATTTCTGATAGTGGCTGCTACTTATGTGAAGTCAATACAGAGCCTGTTAGCACACTTTTTCCTGTTTATCTCAATGTTGTTCGTAAGTTTAAAATAAAATAAAAAAAGGAAATGTTAAAAAAATTTTTTATTTTTTTAGCTGCTCAAGAAGTTATTTCGAAATCTGCTGCACCACATAGTAAGCTAACTTTTTTGCTTTGTTTAAAATAAATGCATTAAACATTTTTTTAAAGAACAAAGTGCTCAATTAATGGTTAAAATGGAAGGTAAAGCATTGCATTTAAATTGTACGGTAGAAATTACTGAAAAGCAATTAATGCCTGCAACAATTGTATGGACAAAAGATTCACAACAAATAAATCTTAAAAATGAATTTAGTAAGCATATTTATTCTTGGGAATGATTACTGAAGGCTTTTTTTTAGAATATCACACAGATTCACAAATAAATGAACATAATATTGTTTATACTTTACAAATCAATGAAGTCTCAAATAATGATGATGGCCTTTATGCGTGTGAAGGAGATTCTGTGCCTCGTGCTGCTCAAATGGTACATTTTAATTCAAATAATAATACTGCTTTACCGCCTTTTTTCTCATATTTTGTTTTGCTCATTATTTTAATATTTTATTTATCAATGTAAAAAATAATATTTATAAAAATAAATACATAAAAATTGTTTTAATAAAAAAACGACATAAATAAAAAAGAATTAATTAAAACTTTCTTTCTTTTGTTTTTAGAATTTTCATTTTCACATGGATTTAAAAATGAAAAAAGTTAAAAGATTTCTCTTTTTTTCTTCTATTAAAATCAACAAAAATGAAATCCGCCCTTTTTGGGTCAAATCCGTTCTTGAATTGCATTTTGAACCGCGATCGAGAAAAACTTGCGCAACGCCAAAATGTTTTCTTTCAATCGAATATAGCGAAACAGAATCAGCACAAAATATCAACTTTTAACAACACTTTTTTTTTCTTTTTCTTCTGAAACATTGCTTTTGTTTCCACAAAAAAAGAAAAGATTTTTTTGTTCTGAAGCATTCCAAGAATGCATCACTTTGTTTTACTTTTAATTGGATTATTTGGGATAATAAAATTTGGGCAAAGTGTTGAAGATTTTACAAATGGATTAGCTAAAAGTAAGTTAGATTAAGTATTTGATCTATACATAATTATTAAATAATTAGTTTGTAAACCTGTTGATCGGCCATTGGATATTTTATTTATTATTGATGGATCCGGAAGTGTACATGGTGGGACATTTGACACCCAATTACAAATGTTAAATCGTGTTGTGGATTTAATAAATGTTAGTGAAGAAACAACACAAATGGCAGTTTTACAATATGCTTCTTATACGTTTACAGAATTTGTATTTAAAACTCACAAGGTTTTTCCTTTCTTTTAAAAAATTTTCTTTTCATTTTTGTTCTAAAATTTGCAGACAAAAGAATCACTTCGAAATGCAGTACAAAAAATTCGCCATAAATCAGGGACTACCAAAACTGGAAAAGCCCTTGAAAAAGCTTATCAATTATTTAAAGATGAAAGTTCGGGATCACGAAGAAAAAATGCAACGGTTGGACAAGTTGCCATTGTTGTAACAGACGGTCATTCTCATGACAATCCAATTGAAAAAGCTAAAAAGCTTCGATCATCTGGTGTCACAATTATTGCACTTGGAATTGGACCACATATAAATATGAATGAATTGAATCAAATTACTGATAATCCAGAATATTCATTTTCAAATTTAACTTCAAAAGAATCATTAAATCGATTTACAACAGAATTTAAGAAGCTTGCAATTGGAGAAGAATGCAAATTTGCACGTGGGACCGATGGAGCTGAAGTTAAATGTTTATCCGATTCAATTAGCGTTGGAGTTTCAACAATGAAACAATTTATGGGACATCTTTATATTGATGGACAATATTATGATTCAAAATGTAATGCAAAGTCAAATTCCACTGAAATTAATTTAAGAGTGGGATTGAATGAATGTGGAATTAAAAGACAATTTTCGGTTTGAAATTTTTGTTATTTTTAAAAAAATAAAAAAAAAATATTTAAGATAAATCCACGTGGATTTTTATTTGAAGCAAAAGTATTACTTCAATTTCATCCATTTTACAGTACTCCACAGGATAAAACTTTTAATGTACATTGCTTTTATCAAGATAAAACCCATGAAGAAGAAGGTGGAAATGAAATTGATTGGGAATTAGTAAAAGAACACGCAACAATTAAATCACCGTATGGATTTTTTTCTTTTTTTTTCAGAATTTTCATTTTTTATTTTTAGAGATAATAATATGCCATGTGAATATAATATCCTTCCAATCGATGCTGCAGAACAAGAATGCTTTGATAAAACAAAGATGACATTAGGTGATAAAATTCAACATACATGGAAATGTAATCCTGATAAATTTGATACATATCAATCAGTTTTAATTCATAGCTGTTATTTAATGGATATTCGAAATGATGTTGAAAGACTTATTATTGATGAAAAAGGGTTAGCATAAAATAACCCAAAAATAAATGTTACAAAAATATCTAAATTTAGATGCTCATTGGATGAATCAATTATCAACACACCAACATACACCGAACCGCTTTCAATTTCAAGTGAAGGCATTTTAGTGAATCATCCAGACGGTCAACTCGTAAAAATTCGCTGCTCTCTTAGATTTTGCGATCGTTTAATGGGTGAATGTGATGAAATTTTGGTAAAAAAAATAGCAAAAAACAAAAAATTTTAAAACATAACTTTTATTTTTAGCCGCCAAAATGTAATTCAAAAAGCAAAAGACAAGCCGGTTTTGCCGTCGGCATTATCCCACTTGGTGAAACAACGGATGTCCCTCCAATTGTTACATTTGATCCATCAAAAATTGACAGAACTAGTTTGCTTTCTTAAAAAAATATAACTTAAACCAAATAGATTTTTAGGAGGATTTGCTTTAAGTAGAAGACGCATAAGTTTAGAACAAAATGTTCAAGCTACACTTTCTGGAACAATTACAGTTACGCATAGGTTAACAAATCTTTACATTTTAAACTTTATCTGATACTTTACATGTTTTTAAGTCCAAATGAAGAAGAATCCCTTGTAAAGCATGCAGATCTCAAACTTAATACACAATCCGTTCGAGTTATCCCACAGGAAGAAGTTACTACTGTAGCTGCTGCTGGTGTAACATCCCCTCCTGAATTATCGTCATCAACCGTTACATCAGAATTTGAAGAATATTCTATTGAAGTTGATGATAATATTGAAGTAACTGACCTTGATACCCTGAAAGGTGCTGATGATCCATTCCAGGAACAAAGAAAGTTAACAAAAACCGAAGAAGCTGCAATTGAAGTGAGTCATGTCGAGCTTATATGGAAAAGGTAACGATAAAAAAATTTTTAAAATATTTAGCGAGAGCTCCTCAACATTCTTCCACAATTGGATTCAAATATTATTTCAAAAATGAGTACATCTGAAATTCATATTGAATCTCAAACAATTTCTGTGAATCCATTAGATCATATGCAATGTCCAAAGAAATGACCAGTTAATTCATAATTTATTTCAATAGTTACAATAATTATAATGCTTTTTTTTCTTTTGATATATCTTGTAAAAAGAGACCTCATAACATTTTATAAGGCAAATAAAAAACTTTCTTATAAAAAAGGATTACAGTAAGCCGCAAAGCTCAAAAAAAACCTTATTAGCGGAAGACAAAAATAACAACACGTTTTCAAGAATGTGGCCAATATTCAATGCAGATAATTTAAACTTAATTTAGCAAAGATTTAAAACTGAAGCATGAAAAAATAGAATAATGAAAAAAATAGTTTTTTTTTTCATTTTTAAAAAGAGCTATGACTATGTTAAAATGGGAGAAAAAGAAAGTTAATCTTTTATATTCAAAAATGTTTATAGTAATCAGACAATACAACAATGAATTTTAAAGAATGAGTTAGTATATTAATACAAGCAATAAAAGAATATTAGTGTAAGAGAGGATAACACCTGAATGGAACAAACCAGACAATAAAAAAATAAAAGCTTTAAGCTTAACAACATTTTTTTCTTTGACGAGGTTTTTGTTGCTGACTATTTAATTTAATACCACTTTGACCAGCATTTTCATCATTACGTTCCGACGGATTTCCTGCTGAGAGCTTAAAATCAAGAACTTGGCGAGTAATTGCATTAAACATCTAAAAATAATACAATTATTCATAAAGGATTTGATTAACAAAAAAAACATTCCAACCTCTTGAACATTTAAATTATCTTTTGCTGATGTTTCATAGTAATCAACTTTAATGGCAGTAGCTAATCGACGAGCATCTTCTTCTAATACAACACGATTTTCTTTATCTTCACATTTATTTCCAACAAGAATTCTTTGAACAGAATCACAATTTTGATCAATTTCAGATAACCATCGTTTAACATTGCTAAATGTTTCTCCATTTGTAACATCATAAACAACAATAACTCCATGAGTACCCCGATAGTAGCTGGAAAAAATATAGGTGAATAGTCAAAAGAAGAAAAAATCATTAAACTCACGTGGATGTAATTGTTCTAAATCTTTCTTGACCAGCAGTATCCCATATTTGAAGTTTAATTCTCATTCCATCCATATCAATTGTACGAATCTTAAAATCAACTCCAATTGTTGTGATATAATTTTGTGAAAATGTATTATCAGAAAATCGTAAAAGTAGCGAACTTTTTCCAACACCTAAATTCAAAAAAATTATATAAACAATCGTATGGATTTTAGAAAAATACTTACCGCTATCACCAATTATTAAAAGCTTAAACAAATGATCATAATCTCTTGGACCACCTGCTGGACCTGCGATATGAGACATAATGAGCAAAATTAAATTAGAAAGTTATTTCTTTATTTTCAAGAAGAATCAGTTAAAATATGTAGTCAATTTTTAAGCTAAAAATGTAGATAATTATTGTTGAAAAAAGAATTGAACATTGCTATTTTAAACAAAACGCCAGAGAGACATCAAAAATTTGAGGAATTGACAAAAAAAATATTTATAATAAAATATCAAAACACGTCGAATCGAAAGCAAAGGAAAAGCTGTGTATCTTTTTTTATTTCATTTTTTTGATAGAAGGAATACACCACAAAAAAATCAAAATCAGAAGGGGCATGGAAAAGCTTTTTTTCCTTATTTTTCTTCTTCTTTTTTGTTTTTTTTAAGTGTGAATAATGATGTTTTCCTTTGCGCAATAACAAAAAAAAAACAGGAGAGAAAAAGCGGCTGCAGAGAGTTTCTTCCATGCTTTGTCGGCGTCTATGTGATGAGTCAGCTTTTTTTCGCAAAAAAAAGCATTTCTTTCATTGGTTTATTGAATTTTGAATGAATAACAATACAAAGGTATTCAACGAAAAAGAAACTATGCTTATTCATAATTGAATTTAGAAAAATTATAGGTCAGCATTGTTAAATTTCAAATTCCTTTGCATAAAAAAAACAAATTGGGTAATTGAGTTAAAAATTTAATTTATTTAATTAATATGCATAAATATAAAAGGCACGAATCGGCAGAAAAAAAACAATTAGGAAAAAAACAATACCATATTTAAGAGGAAATAATACCCCCAAAATTAAACCCAGTAAATTTTTAAAACATCAATGCACTTTTTTAAAGGATAATTAATAAAAATATAATGCTTCAATTAAATTTTTTTCAGAAATATTATGATAAATAAAATTGCGATTTAAATATAACAAAAATCTTCTGATTATGCAAGCTCAAGAATGATATAAGCGGAAGAAGTATAAACAACATTGAATGGTTTAATTCTACTATATTCTCTTCGTCCCAATGCAGTACCAAAGATATCACAAAGTGATGGCTTTCCAATATTTTTTGGATCTTCCATATTCCACATTTCAATATACGTACAATTTGGTCTAAAATAAAAGATTTAATGTAAAATGAGCTTATAAAATAAAACTTACTTTGGATGTTTACTCGTGCAAGAAGAAGGTTGAAAAACATAGTAATTGATACCCATATTTTTGAGTGTTTGATGAACTTCTTTCAATGGTTTTCTGCTATATAATGAATAAATCTTTAATGTTCGATTTCTAATTTCTTCATGTTCATAATGTGGATGATTTGCAATTGGTCGATCAGTTGATAATTTAAGATTTGCCATTACTGGCATTGAACCAGCAAAAACTGCATTTGATTTTGTATTTTCGGTAATCCAATTAAATAAATTTTCTTGTTCAATATTACTGTATGATCCAGCAATTGATCGTTGATCTTCAATATTTTTCATTCCCTTATATGCCATACATGCAAAAATTGCAACAGCTAATGGAATTCTCCAAATTGTTGGACGAAAATTAAAAAGTAATTGAAATAACTAAAAATTTAAATTTTTTTTCCAAATTGCTACCGTAATAAAATTCTTACCCTTTTATTGAATAAAATAGAAATTATTGCACAAAGTTCTGGAGTAAGGAATAATTTTAATCGCATAATTAAGCCAGCCATAAGAGCAAAAAATGCCAATTGTCCAAAATGATATACTAATTCAGCAAATGGTTTACCATGATTTGAATGCTCTGGGCTACGGTACCAAAACATAACAGTAAAAAGTTCCCAACGAAGTAACATACAAAGTATAAGACCAACAGCTACAATACTAATAGGTAAAAGAGCAGTTTGAGTTAGCTTTGAAAAATACTAAAAAAATTATATTTCCCACAGTATTCCATGAACAATCAAACCTCTGGTCCCAAAAAATCAAATTCCGCAGCACACGTGTATAGTTTTGTATGAAAATTTGCAAATGTTGTAAATTTTGAACGAAGAATATCAAAAACATGATCATCATCATGAATTTTAAAAATAAATCGAATCAATGCTTTCGTACTAAAGGTTGTAAAAACATATACAATAATATGAACCAAAATATACAATGGTCGAGTTTGAATCCGATTTAATATTGGTCGAAGTATTAATGCCACATTAATTGCAACAATTGAAGTAAAATAAAGAGAACCCAAAAACATTCTATTGCCAAAAAGTAGACCATATGCAATAACAAAAGGTGCAAGATAACTTCGAAATAATGGTCGAAGTGCTGATAAACTAATATATTCAAGCATATATGCAGCATAAAGGGCAGCCAATTGAGTAAATAATGCAAACTGAGCAAACTAAAAAATATTAAAATTAGAAAATGGATTAAAATATTTATAAGATATTGATACCTGCCAAGATAACAAAAAGCAAACATTTAAGATCATACTCATAAAGTAAACAGCAATATTCGTTCCATGTTTAAGAATATAGGTTACTGTAACAATATGAGCAAGAAATAATGGATATCCAAATGTTTCTCTTAATGGTGGAGTCCATTGTACTCTTGTTGCTTCACCATGATTAAACATAAACGCTGCAGCACTCATAAAACCACCAATATGGCTATCACTAAAATAATAAAAAATTTTACAAAATTAATTATAATATTTGTTTACCTTAACAAATATCCCAATAAATACAATGAAGGTAAAACACTTCCAGCAACAAAAAATGCTCCAGAAATATAAAAATAATGAGGATTTCCAATACCTTCACAACTTTCAACAGGCGAAAGATCTTCTCCACGATTTATAATATAACAATTTTGTGTTATCATTCCTAATCCTTTTGTAATTGTTGTAAAAGTTCGATATAGTGCAGCTAATACAACCTAAAAAAAGAGATAAAATTAAAAATAAAAGCTTAAAGCTTACTTCTGGATAAAGATTAAATCGTTCCAATGTATTGATTGTATGTCCATATTCGGTTTTATTATCATACATAATTTCAACAACTCCTTGACTGAATGTTTTTGCATTGATAATAGTTTTGTAATATGAATAATATAATCCCTAAAAAAAGATTTTATATAAAAAATACAGCAGAAGAAAAAAGTTATAAATACCATTTCAGTTCGATAAGTCATTTCACGTTCAAAATCAGCCAAATGTGAAAATTGTCGATCATTTTCAAAGAGTGTTGATAAATGTCGAAAATGATATATCCATAAAATAATAACTGTTAAAACAATAAATATATAATTTAATAAAGAATATGATGAAGATTGTGGAGATTCTGTTACTTTTGCAGCAGCCGGTGGTGGAGCTTTTTGACGAGCCATTTACTCTTAATAAAAAAATATATTAGTCAAAAATGTACCAAACTCAAAATCCCCTCAATAAAAACAATCACATTAATCCCACAATTGTTTCGGAGGACATTTTTTTTGTGTCAGCTGTTTAAATACTAAATCGATATGTAAAAGCAGAACCGAAACTGCAAACATTCATTGTTTTAATAAAACTTTACTTAATATTAATAATAATTATATAAATATATATTCAAAACAATTTAACAACAACAATAACAAAATTCACAACAAATATAAAAGTTTTTTTTGGGAGACATTTAAAGAAAAAAATGGTGATAAAATTTTTTAGCTACGAAAAAAATACATACAGTATCTTAAGTTGGAAAAAAAATAAAGTTTTGCATATTCATAATTTCAATAATTTGCATTTTCAAAAAGTCGACAATTTTTTAATAATCAGAAAAGACTTTTAGAAACGAAAGGCGTATTTTCGATTAATGTTTAAAGATACTGTATTTAGGATCGCTTATAAATTTTTTTTTACCACCAATTTATCACTTCAAAATGAATTACTTTTTTTGTTACATATAAATGTTTGTGGATTTTTATTCAAGCAATTGATCCAGCATTTGATGCAATACGGGGCCATAAATCTGCACATTCTTTTGCAACGGGACCAGTGATTGCACTGCCCTTCATTTCACCTTTATTATTAACAATAACTCCAGCATTATCTTCAAAATAAATAAATGTGCCATCTTTTCTACGAAAAAGTTTTCGTTGACGAATAACAACAGCTTGTAAAACTTTTTTACGAAGTTCTGGCTTTCCTTTTTTTACGGAGCATACAAACATATCTCCAACTCCAGCACTTGGAAGACGATTTAGCCGGCCTCGAATACCATAAACGGCAATAACAAAAAGATTTTTTGCTCCAGTATTATCTGCACAATTAATTACGGCACCAACGGGCAAACCAAGGGTAATACGGAATTTAGCTCCAGAAGCTCCACCACGTCCTCGTTTAGACATTTCTTTTTATCTAAAAATTCAAAATTTATTGAATGAATATTATTAAAAAGTGTTAAAGTTTTTATATATGGAACGTTTTACACTTTTTTATCCGAATAAAATTTTGAACTCAAATGAATCAAGTAAAGAAAAAAGTTTGATTGATGCTGCATCAAAAGTAAAGGTCATAAACATTGTATTTCATTTTATTATAAGTAAAAAACTGGCAATAACGAAAATTTATTTCTTCCGTAAAAAAATGAAGATGGAGTTTTTTCATTGTTCGAAAAACAAAGATTGGCAGCGATCCGAAAAAAGAAGTAGAAAATCTTCAATGTCAAATACTAATGCAGTGAGAAAAAAAAGACATTAATGCGCAGCATACATACGCAGGCAAAACTTTTAGCGCGAAACGATTTATTTGAGTAAAAATCCAAAAAGAAAAAAATATAACGGGTAAAAATCTCAAGTGTATGTATTTGTTTATGTTTTTATAATCCTTTTTGAGATAATTATTAAATAATTGTTGTTAAGTAGTAAGAGTTTATTGGAAACAGAAGACGGGAGGATCTGGTTGAGCGGATTGAAAGAAATTTTAAACGAGAGACTGCTCCATTTATTTTTGCCATATTTGAATCGTTGCAGGTGATTGAATATTTTTTGTTTAAATTTTATTTAAAAATGTTTAACAATCTTGTTCAAAATACTCTTGCTGATTGTTTTTTAACACAAGTTCATGGCACATCTCAATTATCAAAAGGCCAAGATAAACGGTCTTCTAACATTTCATTGTGTGATGGATTAAATTCAAGAAAATACTCATTTTTTGTTTCTGTTATTGTTCCAACAATCCCGGGTGAATCAACTGTTATTCGAGACACCAGTGAAATTATTGAAGAAAATTCATTTGTTATTAAAGAATTAATTTCATTTATATCAACTTTTAAAAAGTCAAAAGATATTCCCTCTGTAATTATTTATGATAAAATAAATGAATACAAAATGAATGATGAATTAACAAAAAATTTACCAAATAATGTCCCAGTGTTTAATATTACAACAAAATTATTACAAATTCAAGAGGTATGAGATCAAAAAGTTGATTTTTGAAAATTATGTTTTATGTTTCCATTTTTTTCCCTTTTTTTTAGGCTTCCCTTTTACGATGTTTTAATGTTTCTCGACATTTTTCAATTGCTTTAATTGAGCGTTTATCAATTAATAACTTTGAAATAATCAATACTGTTTGTCACAATATTTTAAAGGCAGATACAATTCCATCATGGCCATGGAAATACTCGAATATTGAATTCATTTTTAAAGAAAAAATGGTTAAATCAATTAATGGTGAAATAATTAAACAAAAAAATATGCATAAAAAATCATTTAATGTTAAAGGAATTTATTTTTTTAATTGGATGGTATGGTTTTTTAATAATAAACTATATTGTTATAATATCAAAGATTATCAACAAAAACTATTATCAAAATTTTTGGTATAACATCTGTCTCGAGATAACCGTAATATCTTTTGTCCAAAATTTAACCCACGTGTTTTCCACGTTTCTGAAACTTTTGTTTTTGTTATGGAATTATAACAACATCATTTACTTCCCTATTTGGTAAATACTTAAGGCTTTGATCATCCTTATCAAAAAATTGTTATCATTTTTATGTTTTTTTAAAAAAAGGTTTGCAGCAAAGTTTATATTATTGTTTTTTTTTCACCCACGCACCGCTGTTTTTCTTGAAGATTCGCGCAAACAAAAAAGCAGGTACTGTAGTCAGTGACATGTTACGCAAAAAGATTAAAAACTTTCATAAAAAAAATATTGATGCATGTGATTACAAAAAAGATAATGCATTTTTTTTACAGATACCACTTTGTCGTTCATTTACTTCAACACTTCGAGAATTTTATGAAAAATTGCAACAAAAATATGGAAAAGAAAATTTTGAAATTTTTGGGTGCATGTTTGATCAAGAAAAATATTCAGATGAAAATGTTTTAAAAAGTATGCCCTGGTGTACTTTAAAATGTTCCAAAGAAACTCTTGATCGCATTAAATTCACCCTTGGGGTTTTTCGTACGTTCTTTGTTCTTTATTTAAAACCATTAAAAGAAATTTCTTTGAAGATGTACCATCTTTGGTACTTTTGGATGAAAATAATGAGATTATAACTCGAAATGGTCGTTGGCTTATATCATCCGATCAAAATTGTGAAAAATTTAATTGGAATCAATGGAAATGGGATGCATTAAATCCAATACAATGGAATTCAATTCGACCATGGAATTTTTATATATTATGGGAAATGCCATCATTAATTGTTTTTGGTGGTTTGTTAAATTATTAATTCATTAATTTTATTGTTTTTATCACATTCTTTTTTTTTGAGAGACACAATTTATTTTTAGTTAATCAATTTTTAAAAAACAATCTAAAAATAGATATCTAAAAATATATTTCTTTTATAGATTCAGACGATGAAACATATATCGATGAATGGATTGAATCAGTCGGACAAATGCAATTTACCAATGTTCAAAATCATTACATAAAAACAAAAAAGCTTCAATTAAATGGGTAACGAAAAAAGAACTTTCTTTTGCTTTCTAATTAAAAATATGCTTACTCTCTTTTTTTTTTCATTGTCTTGGACCAAATTTGTAGGAAAAACCTTACCAAAAACCAGTTTATTAATGGTTCCGCTTTCCTACTTTTTAAGTGCATAGATGATGATGAATTTTTAATACATTATGATTTGGCAGATCTTGGAGTCCCATTGGCAGTAATATTTGATCCATTTATTGGTGTTACAATATGTGAAGAAGAAGCAATGTCTGCAGAAATTTTAACAAAATTTTTGGATGATTATTTAAAAGGAAAAATTGTTCCAACAGTTGCTGCAATTCCAAAATTCACATCAACTACCGTAACCGAGAATGTTACGCCGCAGGGTAAAGTTTTGAAGAAGTTCTTTGTTACAGATTTTTTGATGAATTCTTTTCATTTCTTTTTTCAGAAAATAAACCCATTCTTCTTGGTGAAACAAATGATGAAAATGCTAGTAAATAATTAGCTCATTTCCAATACAATCAGAAATCTCATTGTAAACGAGTATTTCAACGATCCCATTTTTGGACTCTTTCTTCGTGCATTTGCTTAATCACTTTTTGTTTTTGTTTAAATTTACATAAAATTGTTTTTGACTCATTTTTCTGGAGAATAAAATTATCTGTCAAAGATGGATCTTTAATTTTCTGAAATATATTTTGAAAATGTTAAAAGCCAAAAATCACATTTTGTTTATTATTGTTTGTGTAAAAAGTTTTTTAAGACCTTGGACAGATTTAAATTTACCAATCCAGTGAAATTTTATTAATAAACAGTCACCTGCAATGACATTTATTCGTTCATTGGATTTTATAATAAATAATTTGGAAGATATGAAAATGATTCGATAGTTTTGACGTAGACTTGGTCGTTCACATGTAAATTATATTGAAAGAGGATTTAAGCCAGAATATTGGTATATTTTTGCTGAAGCTTTAACCGAATGACTGGGAAGGTGGGCAATGATGCCATCATATTCTTATTGGTTGGAGGACTTTAATTAATTTCGTAATAGAAGAAATGAAAATTTCATTCGTAAAAGAACGAAGAGCTCGTTCTTCATCTGTTTATGTCTCAGATTCTCCAAATGGCTCAGCTGCTTCTTCAACTACTTCAACAACATTTCATTCAACAGATTTTTTACATACAAAAGATTCGGATTTTGAAATTTGATCTATGTATTTTGATAATGAACGTCCAGAAAATCGTCGCCGGACAACTTCTCTTTAACCCCAACATCGATGCCCCTTTAATGTAAAATGAATATAATTGATTTTCGTTGCGGGAATCCGCTATTTGTATGTTTTGTAATTCTTTTGACTTTTAATTCATTTTTTTAACGTATCATAATTTTATTTTAATAAATATCTTGTTTTAAATTTTTTTAAATTAAAAAATCCCGTAAAAAAGAAACTCAAAAATTGAACAACTCAAAAAATTTTGAAACAATCAAAAACGATTTTGAAAAAACTTGTATCGTTTTACAATAAAAAGTCCAGAAACTAAAATTGCAGCAGCAAAAAATAAATTTGTATAAGATACCTTTGAAGTGGGTGGATATGAACGATCCCATTCTCTCGGTGGTTCATAATCTGATGCATAAATTGAATCCTTCTATAAAAAGAGAAAATATCTTTGACCTTAAAAAAAACAAAAATCAAACCAGTTGTTTTCTGTCAACATTTCGACTTCCAAGTTTTAAAAGGACTTCATTGGCCGCACGCTTTCCAGCTTGAACGGCACCAGAAATATATCCCATCCATTCTGTTGCTGTTTCAGTACCAGCAAAATGAATTCTAAAATATGAAGGTTTTTCAAAGATTCTAATAAAAAATCTTTTTGTCCAAAATCAAAATGCCAAAATTTCGATTTTGGTATTCGAACTTTTCGAAATCCAAATTTTGATTTCGAAGAACCCATTGTCTGCATTAATTTTGAAAGAAACTTTTTTTTCCCCATTTTTTTACTCTTTTTTCCCCATAAAAAAAAGAGTCCCCTTATTCTTTCTCTTTTTTCCCCTTAAAAAAAAAGAGTCCCCTTAAAAACAATTTTTTCTGATTCAGATTCTAAAACATTTCGTAAATGGAATAATCCAAAAAAACATCTTAATTACAAAAATAATAATATTTAAGTATGATGATATGTTTTTTTGGATTATTCCATCTACGAAATGTTTTAGAATCTGAATCAGAAAAAATTGTTTTTAAGGGGACTCTTTTTTTTAAGGGGAAAAAAGAGAAAGAATAAGGGGACTCTTTTTTTTATGGGGAAAAAAGAGTAAAAAAATGGGGACAAATAAGTAACATCCATTAATTTTTATGCAAAAAATTGACTTACAATGAAACAGGTTCCCGAATATGTAAGAATGCATTCATATTTCCTGCTGGTACAACAGATGCCGGACATCCACCCGTGTATGGTTCCAAATGCCAATCTTTATCTATATAATCAATTGGTGATAAAGCTTCATTTCCAAGAAATCTTGCCAAATCCTAAAAAAACAAAACTCCTTAGAACTAATTATTTTTATTAAACCTGTAAAACTCCATTTTTTCTAAATTCAAATGTTTGATCTGACCAAAATGTATTATGTATAAATCCAACCAAAGCTGGATTACCATTTTGTGTTGTTGCATCATAAACACAAACAAGGGGTAAAACTTCTCCTTTAAAATTTGTTGCACCAGATGAAAGAATTTCACCTGAGAAACCTTTGGCTCTCCAAAACGGTGTTTCATAAGTTGCAATAAATTTTAGAAGGGAACCTTGTGGAGCTCCATCAAATAGCTGCTTTTTTGCATATGGCATTGAAGGGGTAAAAAGAATTCGAGAACATTCTGATGGAGCTGTTGCAATTATTATTCGACGAGCTGCTAATGCTTTAATCTGAAAAAATTGATTGAGATGGGAAATTTTATGGGAAAACATTTTTGAAATCCGTTCGAGAAATTTAAAAGTTCAAACTTTTTGATAAATTTGTAATCCTTAGAATTTCAAACTTTTAAAAATTTAGAAATTTATAGTTTTTACTAAAACTCTTACTTTTGTTGGATTTTTTCTATCTAGAACCAAAACAATCGCTTTTGTTTCATTGCTGTAATCAATTTCTAATACCGCTGAATTTAACATAAAATTCTCTTCTCCAATTTCGACAGCTAATCGATTAACAATTTGTTCTGTTCCACCCTTTAAAAAACCCATTTTTACAAACATTCTAAAATTTAAAAAACAACTAACTTTAATTCGAAAAGCTTGTGCACCATTTTTTGTGCATTCAAATAAATCTTCTAATCTTCCAGCAGATTTTGCATAGTAACAATAATAAAGCATTGACATTCGAGCTGCTGGAACTCCATAAACGCTCATGGTTGAAACTTCACCGATATCAACAAAAAATCTATCATTTACTGTTTGTCTAAACCATTGTTCAACGGTTAAAGCATCAAGATCTTTGGCATTTGGAGTTTCATGCAAATTTTTTAGATTTATAGATTCAACTAATTTTATCAGTTTTGGATATGCGATAAGAAAATTTATGAGTTCAAAGACAGAATATTGGCTAGAAACAAGATTTTAGTTCGGATTATCAATAGAAAAAGTTATGAGACTCAGTAAGTGAAGAGGTAATTCGTGGATGAATTTTTTGGTTTTTTGATTGAAAAAAATTTAATTTTCTTAAATGTTTCCACTGATTGATTATCAGAATCCTTCCAAATTCTTCTTCTCAAAATTTTAGCATTCTAAAAAAATCCATTTTGTAAAAATTTTGAAAATTTAAAATTGGATTTTTTAAAATTCAAAAACTTTTGGAAAAAGGATTTCGAAAGATTCTGACGATCAGTCGGAGGAAACATTTAAAAAAATAAAATTTTTTCAATCAAAAAACCAAAAAATCCATCCAAGAATTACCTCTCCACTTACTGAATCCCAAAACTTTTCCTATCAAAAATTCTTACCCAATTTCGCTAGCTTTTGGTAAATCGCTGGTATACGTTCTTGGTTTAAATCGACCAATTTGCATCCATTTTATTCCATCACTAAATTGCTCATATTTTTCAACTCCCAATTCTTTCATCAATTCTAAAAGATGTCTTTGAGTTCTTCCAACCCATTGTCCTTAAAATTTTAGTTTAAAACTTCAAAACGCTTAAAATCTTAAACCTCCAATATCCCATTTATCTCTTCCATCTGCGGCATTTAAAGAAATAGTTTTTGTTCTACCACCTAATCTATCTTTTGCTTCAACAATTTTAAACTAAAATTGTATCAATCAATATTTTAAAAGATACCAATAAAAAATGGTCTCTCACTTTTAGCTCTGGTTCATGCTTCTTTAATTCTTGTGCAGCACATAAACCTGAGATTCCACCTCCAACAATCACAACGTCATAGCTTTCATCCTCTGTTAAAATGTAATCATCAACTTCTGTCATTTTTTTAACACAATACAATTAATCCAAAGCCAACAATGAATGATTTTTTAACGCACAAAAAAATTATTGTGTGACAACTTTTTATTGACAGCTGCTGCAGCTGATAACAAACAAAAAAATAAATAGCTTTTTTCGTTCCAAGATTTTTTTACCAACTTTTGAAAAAAATTTTTTGAAAAGCAAAAAATTTGCAAATTCAACAGCAAAAAATATTTTGCATAACATTTGGAATAAAACCATGACATTGAAAAAAAAAGAAATGATATTTTGATCTTTTTCATTTACCACCATCTCATCGCTTTCTCTCTCATCTTTAAAAAATGGCTCAATCTGTTCAACCTGATGATATTAACACTCTATGTGAAAAAATGAAGCATCTTTGCATTGATCCTGCTTGTGGTGTTCGTTATCCTAAAGAAACTGTTTTGTTGGCTGTTAAATGTGATACATTCCAATTTGGTCAAAAGGATACTGAAAATAATCGCAATGAATGGACAAATACTTTTGCTGAAGCTGCAAAACAATTTTATCGTCAATGGTTCCAAGGAAATGGTAAACGTAAGATTTAATATGAACCTTTATTTTGTGTATTGTGTAATTTTTGATTGATAAATGTGAAAATTATTTCTTTTGTGTTCTTGATTTTTTTGGGAAAGGGTATATATGTTACGTCCAGATCTTGCAACTATTGGGGTTTCTTTTGTGCTTCTAGCTTGAGATAATAGTTCATGAAGTTTGTTACAAATTGTACTACAAAATTCTATTTTTGTGTTTATTTTTGAAATTTTATATTTTTAATGATTTGACTGTTATACTTTGGGACATTTTTAAAAATTTTGTTCTCATCTTTGAATTTTATTGACATTCAATGAGAGATTTATTTGATTATGTTAAATTCTATTTGTTTTCGTAAAATGTGCGAATATATTAATACAAAATATAAATAACTCCAAATTTCACAGTATACTTAAATGCAATATGTTAACAGTTATTAAAAATAGCCATAAACTTGGAGATGCGATAAATTCTCTGCATAAAGATTCGTGTAAAACCGGTGCATCACGATTCATAAAATTCAGTTTAAACCACCCACCAAATCTTATCCTTGAATTTTCGCAAAACACGAAATAAAGATAAAAATGATTTTTTTCAGCATTAGCAGAATTTTCATTTGATTGTTGATAAGGTTTTGGTGGAGTTGTTATTGTTAAAGGTAAGCGTTTATTTGAACCATATGGATCATACCCCTTTTGAGGTGCATCATATAAAAATAAAGCAAATATATTACAAAACAAATAAATTGCATGAAATTATGTTCAAAAATAATTAATATAAGGTTGTTCCATAAGTTTTGGCCGCGCTTTCAACAGCTGGCATTTTCGACTGTGTTTACCAAAAAATCTGAAATTTGGCATGAAGGTGGCCCAATATGTTATATAAAAGGTGTGATATTGGTTTTTGTGATATCTGGAATTTTCATGGAATTCTGAGGAATTTTCGTGTCGGGACCCGGATTTTTGGAAACTTTTATGAACTATGGTCTGGGAAAAATAGAAAACGCAAGTTTCTGGAGTGAATATCGTTTGTATGGATAGCCAAGATGTAGATATAACAGATTTTTGAGGATTTGGAATTTTCTGGAATTTTCTGGAATTTTCAGGGATTTTCAAATTCGACGTGTCGAAAATCAAACAAATTTCATTCTTTTGGAAGAATTCTTGTCCCAAAATTCATATAAGACAGGTTGCCATAAAACGAGAATCATGTTTGTAGAATTTTCATGGAATTTTCAGGAATTTTAGTGGTATTTCCTGGAATTTTCAGGCGTTTTTCACTTAAATCTAGTTGAAAATAATGAGCTAAACGTAAGAATACCATTTTCCAGATAGGTTACAACAGAAAAAAATTTATTTGAGGATTTTTGTGGAATTTTGAGGAATTTTTGTGAAATTTTTATGGAATTTTCAGGGATTTTTTGTAGTTTTTTTACAGTTTTTCGACAATATTAGGTTCTTAGAATATCGTTAATGCCTCATGATGCTTTGTACGGAATTTTGATGGAATTGAGGGGAATTTTATAAAATTTTATGGAATTTTTGTCCATTCTTTTACTGTTTTTTACAAAACAAGATTCATGAAACACAGAAAATGGTTATTTAATGTTAAAACGAAATTTTGACAAAACTAGGAATTTTGGTGGAATTTTTATGGAATTTTCTTTAATTTTTGTTAATTTTTGCATATTTGTTTATCTTAACTTTTTTTGTCGTCTGTAAGCACAAGTTTGCTGGACGCATTTTGCTGAAAAAGTAATGATGATTTTTATTATTCTTTTATTTTGTTGCAAATGTAGGCTACATAAGCATTTAAAGTTCTCTTTTTTTTAAATGTACTGCGGACATTTTTTTTTCGCAAAAAGTGTCGAAATATCAACGACTGAAATGCCGTAAAACTTTTTTCTTTGAATTTTTTTGTCCGGTGTTTGGTTTTTGAAAGTTTGAATTTTTTGATCTGTGATCGGAACACGAGTGTTCAAGAATATTCTGGTTTTTACAGCTATAGGATATAAAAGCAGGATAAAAAATTTTTTACAATCAATGTCTATAAATATTTTTTAAAATAATTTTGTGTGTTCGAAATGTTAAGTGTTAAGCGCTGTGATAAAAGTTACAAGTTATTACTCCCTGGCGAAAATTTTAAGAATGTTAATTTAACCAATAGAAAAATTTATGATCTTCCATCAGATGAATTTCATCAACGTGTTCGTTATAAATGTTATGACAGCTTTTATGAAAATGATAACTCTTTCCGTAATCAAAAGTTCAGTACTTTTCGTGATAATGAGCTGGCAAAACTAAAAAATGATTTTGATAATTATGAAGAAAATTTTCGAAAACGATCAGATGAAAGCAGTAAATTGAAACATGCAGGTTCGACGCTTTCTTTGCACATTGCATCTTGTGAAAGTGGAGAAATTTCAAAGGATTTAAATTTGGAAATTGTTGGGCGTCCATCTACGGTAAGTTATTCCTACCATCTTTCTAGCCTGTAGTATTTATTGTTTAGGATTATTTTGAATTCCCTCGAGGGCGTACTCCAAAAGCTACAAAACCAGAAGTTATGCAATTCAAAACTAGTCAAAAACTTCTGAATCCAAATTCATCAAACAGAAGTAATGGCAAAGTTAGCAAGGCTGTTTCTCTTGATCCGAATGCACCATCAACAAAAACCCATTTTCGTCATGCAATGCTTTTAATGTTTCATCAAAATTCAGAAATTACGGGCAAACAAATGGCAAAGCAAATTTGTGAAATTTATGGAAAAGGTGCTATTTCTCACAGAACATGTCGAAGATGGATTAATTGTTTTAAAAATGGTGAAAAAGATGTAACAGATTTGGAAGATAAGAAGCGGGTTGGCCATCCAGTCGTTTTTGATAATAATGCACTACGAGAAGCAATTGATGATGACCCTAATGCCACAGTTCGTATGCTTGCCGATCGCTTAGGACATGGAATTGCCACCGTAAATCGACATTTACATGAAATTGGGATGGTAAGAAAAACACAAAAAAGCTAAATAGTTCCCCAAGGCGTTATTTACAGGTTTACAAAATGGGCAAGTGGGTCCCGCATAAGCTTACCGTTTTTAATATGATGAATAGAATGCAAATTGCTGCATCTCTTTTAAACCGCCATAGAGAAGGTGATCTTCCTCTTGATCAAATCGTCACTGGTGATGAAAAATGGTGTCTCTACGAGAATGTTGTCAGGAAGGGACAATGGGTACTTGAAGGGTCTTCAGCTGCACCGATTCCCAAGCGTGATCTTCATCCCAAGAAACGCATGTTATCTCTCTTCTGGGATACGGAAGGTGCGTAGTATGTGTTACTTTGCACAAAAAAAGCTTTATTTTTAGGAGTTATTCATTGGGAAATCCTTCCACCAAATCAAACCATTACTGCCAAATATTATTGTAAACAACTCGAACGTTTGCAAGCTGCAATGGTTGAAAAAAGACCACATCGTCAACGAGTTATATTTCTCCATGACAACGCCCGTCCCCATACCGCTGTCATCACCAAGAACAAACTTCGAGACCTTAATTATGAAGTATTGCCCCATCCTCCTTACGCACCTGATTTGGCGCCAACAGATTTCCAGGCATTTCTTTCACTTCAAAATTTCTTAAATGATAAATTTTTTGAAACTGAAGATCAACTCAAAAACGGTATTGCCGAATGGATTAATAGCCGTCCTTCAGGATTTTGGGTAAGAGGATTTACGAGACTTCCTGAACGTTGGGAAAAGACAATTGCTGCCAAAGGCGATTATTTTTCTGTTGATTGATGTCTTTATAAATAACTTTCTTTTAAAAAAGTTTCTGAAATAAAAAATTGTAAAAAACTCGTCTTTGAAAAGTGATTTTTTTATTCATTTGTATTAAAACCATTTTTAATAAAAGTATTGCCGTTCAAAATATAAACTGTTTGTTTGAATTTCTTAG
>CAWUHW010000003.1:5578543-5588685 GCA_963922195.1 Panagrolaimus sp. PS1159
ATAATAGTTCTTGAAGTTTGCTATAAATTGTACTAGAATATTCTATTTTTGTGTTTATAAACAAAATTAAAAATGTAATGTTGCATCAGATTGTACCAAAATTATGCCATTTCTTGTGATTTCAAGAGATCGAATTATTTTTACAGTATCAGAACTCCACGCAATCCGGAATTAATTTCACCAGGAATTCTTTTACATTCAACTGTTGAATCACAAATTCGATAACAATGAATTAAATAATGAATTTCTCAATAGTTGATGATGAAATGAAATGTGTTAAAAAGAAAGGTTTAAACATCTTCAACAGGTTTAACATTTTTTAAACTCAAATCATTTAAAAATGATTTAAGTGAAAGGAAAGCCAAATTTAAAAAGACGTCTGAGTCATAAACTTATGTTTACAAAGAGTTATATTGTTTGATTTAAAAAAAGTGGGATAACTTTAAAATAAAAATTTTTTGTACTTATGGACTTTGTTCATTACAGCATTTTTTTGAAAAGTAAACTGCTTAAAATGAATAAAAGATTTTTAGTGGGTAGGCATTTAAAAAAAACGTCTGCGACATAAGCTTATGTCTGTAAAGAACTTTAAAAATATACGACAATAAAAAGTTTCATTAAAAAAATATAAATCTTGAACACTTGGCTCATTGATTACATCATAAATGTCTTTTGAACTGCAAATATCATCTTGTACACATCGTATCTAGAATGTCATCTTTAAAGGCGGTACTATCCGCGTTAAATCAGAGAACCATAATTTATAAGTTGTTTGCACTGTTTATACACATTCGCTTCTTATAAAATCTTTGGTATAAAAATATATATTAAATTTTAAAGCTTTGTTTGTATTTTAAATTTTTTTTCTTGTTATTTACTTGTGTGGACAATCTAAATGAAACAAATTTTCTTTTCCATCATCATTTTATCCTTCTCTTTTTTGTTTATTGTTTTTGCACATTATGTTGATGTTGATATTTAAAATGGAGATGATGCAAAAAGACATGAATATCCTTTTATTGTGCTTTTGAAAAGAGGTTTTGTTTTGTTGCATTGCTAACAGGAATACGGTTTTTGGAACGAGAACAGTAACAAAGAATTATCTTAATTTGCAATTAAAGCCATGTGTTGCGACTCATACGAAAAGCTGCCAGGGTTTTGCAGGCAAAGCGCGGGAAAATGGTACAAAAAACATTTTGAAAAAAAATCAGCAAACAAATTTTTTTTTTCTTTGCGAGAAATCTGGCAGCTTTTCGTATGAGTCGCAACACATGGCTTTAATATAGATGTTTTTGTCATATAGACGCCGTCTTGTTCCAAAGATTGTATCTGGTGTTTCTTATAAGTTATAACGCAGAATTAGTTTTTTCAGCAGGTTCCATCAAGAGATGTTCAGGAACAGTAAGTTTTCAGCAATTTGAAATGTCATTTGGTTTACATTTATTCAGCTCTTAAAGCCTGATCTAGTAATGACGGCTGATCATTGTGTTTCACATTGAAAGGCCATTCAAGTGATGGCTGGAGCTCATGATATTACAACTGAAGAAGAGTCTCAACAAATTATTCGAGTTACAAAACGACATTATGTTAATCTTGGAAAATACGATGTCGCATTAATAAAGGTAAAGATTTAAAATTACGTCTGCAAAATGAAAAAAAGTTATTTTTTTGTTATTTGCATAAAAAAGGAATAGCGTGTTTTATCAATTCCGAATTGTTTTTTTATATGTTCATTGTATTTTATACATAGAAGTTTCAGTTACCAAAAAGTTTCGATATCAATCGTTACGTTAAAACCATTCGTATTCAAGCAAATTTTCATTGCATTCACAGCAAAAAATTTTTAATGGCAGGATGGGGAAGAACAGCGATAACAATCCTTCCAAATTCACTTAAAAAAGTAAATTTAAAAAAAATCAATAACACATTAATACAAAACCACAATTCCTAGGCAATGGTCAACTGTTTGAATAAGCGTACTGATCAAGACTGTTTAACAATAACAAAACCTTTTCACGAATGCTTTGCAAACCGAAGAACCAAACAGGGCGCTTGTGCTGGAGATTCGGGGTCTCCCACATTTGTTTAAGCTGGACAAACTGTAACTTTATTTTTATTAATGAAATTCCAAAAAAATTTTCCAATACATTTTTTGTTATTCCTTTATAATCTTAATTGCATCTATATTCAATTCTTGAAGAAAATTCATTTGTTATTAAAGAATTAATTTCATTTATATCAACTTTTAAAAAGTCAAAAGATATTCCCTCTATAATCATTTATGATAAAATAAATGAATACAAAATAAATGATGAATTAACAAAAAATTTACCAAATAATGTCGCTGTGTTTAATATTACAACAAAATTATTACAAATTCAAGAGGTATGAGATCAAAAAGATGATTTTTGAAAATTATGTTTTATGTTTCCATTTTTTCCCCTTTTTTTAGGCTTCCCTTTTACGATGTTTTAATGTTTCTCGACATTTTTCAATTGCTTTAATTGAGCGTTTATCAATAAATAACTTTGAAATAATCAATACCGTTTGTCACAATATTTTAAAGGCAGATACAATTCCATCATGGCCATGGAAATACTCGAATATTGAATTCATTTTTAAAGAAAAAATGGTTAAATCAATTAATGGTGAAATAATTAAACAAAAAAATATGCATAAAAAATCATTTAATGTTAAAGGGATATATTTTTTTAATTGGATGGTATGGTTTTTTTAATAATAAACAATATTGTTTTATCACAGAATATCAACAAAAATTATAATCAAAATTTTCGGTATAAATGCATTCGTTAACCTCAGTCTCGAGATAACCGTAAACCCTTTTATCCAAAATTTAATCCACGTTTTTTCCACGTTTTAAAACTTTTGTTTTTGTTATTGAATTATAACAACATCATTTACTTCCTTATTTGGTAAATACTAAAGGCTTTTATCATTCATATTATAAAATTATTATTATTTTTATGTTTTTTAAAAAAAAAGGTTTGCAGCAAAGTTTATATTATTTTTTTTTCACCCACACATCACTGTTTTTCTTGAAGATTCGCGCAAACAAAAAAGAAGATACTGTAGTCAGTGACATGTTACGCTAAAAGATTAAAAACTTTCAAAAAAAAATATTGATGCATATGATTGCGTTAAACTTACAAAAAAGATAATGCATTTTTTTACAGATACCATTTTGTCGTTCATTTACTTCAACACTTCGAGAATTTTATGAAAAAATGCAACAAAAATATGGAAAAGAAAATTTTGAAATTTTTGGGTGCATGTTTGATCAAGAAAAATATTCAGATGAAAATGTTTTTAAAAGTATGCCTTGGTGCACTTTAAAATGTTCAAAAGAAACTCTTGATCGCATTAAATTCACCCTTGGAGTCTTTCGTACGTTCTTTGTTCTTTATATAAAACCATAAAAATAAATTTTTTGAAGATGTTCCATCTTTGGTACTTTTGGATGAAAATAATGAAATTATAACTCGAAATGGTCGATGGCTTATATCATCCGATCAAAATTGTGAAAAATTTAATTGGAATCAATGGAAATGGGATGCATTAAATCCAATACAATGGAATTCAATTCGACCATGGAATTTTTATTTATTATGGGAAATGCCATCATTAATTATTTTTGGTGGTTTGTTAAATTTTTAATTCATTAATTTTATTGTTTATTTCTTTTTATCACTTTTTTTAGACACAATTTATTTTTAGTTAATCAATTTTTAAAAAACAATCTAAAAATAGATATCTAAAAATATATTTTTTTTTTTTTTCTTCTTTTATAGATTCAGACGATGAAACATATATCGATGAATGGATAGAATCAGTCGGACAAATGCAATTTACCAATGTTCAAAATCATTACATAAAAACAAAAAAGCTTCAATTAAATGGGTAACAAAAAAAAAACACTTTCTTTTGCTTTCTAATTAAAAATATGCTTACTATATTCTTTTTTTTCATTGTCTTGGACCAAATTTATAGGAAAAACCTTACCAAAAACCAGTTTATTAATGGTTCCGCTTTCCTACTTTTTAAGTGCATAGATGATGATGAATTTTTAATTCATTATGATTTGGCAGATCTTGGAGTACCATTGGCAGTAATATTTGATCCATTTATTGGTGTTACAATATGTGAAGAAGAAGCAATGTCTGCAGAAATTTTAACAAAATTTTTGGATAATTATTTAAAAGGAAAAATTGTTCCAACAATTGCCGCAATTCCAAAATTCACATCAAATACCGTAATTGAGAATGTTACGCCGCAGGGTAAAGTTTTGAAGAAGTTCTTTGTTAAAGATTGATTTTTTGATGGATTCTTTTTTCAGAAAATAAACCCATTCTTCTTGGTGAAACAAATGATGAAGATGATAGTAAATAATTAGCTCATTTCCAAAAAACTTTACTTTCATTATAAATGAATATTTCAACGATCCCATTTTTGGACTATTCCGTGCATTTCTTCCTTAATCACTTTTTGTTTTTGTTTAAATTTATCTCTTACCTTGAAAGAAAATATCATTAAAAAATAAAAGTTGTAGCATTTTTAAACTTTTTTTTAAAAAAGAAATTGATGTGTAATTTTTATAAACCAAAAAAAAAATAGGATTACATGGTGGAATACAAAAGAGATTTAAAAAAGGAAAAAAAAACGAGATAAAAATGTTTCGCTAGTGCGCAATTCATAATCTCAAGTGGATCGAAGCATTCGCCAATAAAAATCCGAACACTTTTTTACGTACGTTCCACTTGGAAAAAGTCTGCTGTTGTCGTCGTCGTTTTTATTAAGGATGATAGAAGAAGCAATTCTTTTGAAAATCGCAAAAAAAGGAATGTTTCTTTTCCAAAAATATGCTTTTTAGATTGATTCTCTGGGAGACTAAAAAGTATGCATTTTAGCAATATTTATCTACTTTTTTAAAAAAATTTGCCTTTGGTCATTTAAAACACGAATATTTTGTCTTAAAAAAATTAGGGGGGCTGAAAAAATTATTGTATGTTTGATTTTCTTTTTTTTTAATATTAATTAATAGCGTCAATTAACACAAAAAAATTTGTCATTAAAAAAGAGAGATTTTTTATTTTTTGGGAAAAAAGAAGATGAAAATTAAAAAAGTATTAGTAGTAGCTGGCACACAAAAATATTCAAGGAGGAATCTATCGATACCCACTTAAGTGCGTAAAACCCCCCTAATTTCTCTCCATTTTCTCTTATATTAATATTCTAACGCATTAAGCTCTAACGATTTCTTCTTTTTTTGAAAATGTATATTAATGAAAATGAGAAAGTGGAGAGATATCGTTCGATATATCTTTCATTAGTCTTGCTGCGTTTTTACACATCTTTCACATTCAAACACATCTATGAAAAATAAAATACATATATTTTTTTTCAAACATCAGAAATTTTTTTCGTCTCATGAACTTTGATCGGATTTTTTATTTATCACAAAGAAATTTTTTATCATCTTTTAGTTCATTTTTGAAGTTGTTTATTATCTTTTTTACGTGATTTGTTGTTTTTATATGTTATGATCTGATTAATTGAAAATGTTTTTTTAGAGATTCAGGAACATTCGTTATTATCATTTTCTGGCCACACACGCACATACATACAGTAATCCCCTCGTTTTGATTCATCTGAACATTCAAACTTTGACACCCTTTTTTGAGTTGTGGAACTCTGTTTTTTTTGTGTTGCTATTTTTTTTGTTGGTTAATACACACCTTCTTAAAAGAATCATAATAGTGGCAAACAGAAACAGCCACAAATTTTAATAGACATAAATTTGTTCGGGCGGAGTAAAAGAAGAAGAAGAAAATAAAAGAAAAACAGAAGGAAGAAACCTTTTTTTTTCTAAATATTTTTTTGACGTGAATAGGAAAAAAGTGCATGTGCGACATTGCGAAGAGGCGGTAACGTGAGCTCAGCCGGCAGATACAAGAGTGTCTCGGAATATAGGGTTGGGGCAAGTATCGACAACGGTGACAAAAGCCAATTATTATTATTTTAGTGGTCTTCTAAATGATTCCTTCATATATTTATTTTATATTTTTTTTGGCATTTGCTAATTGGAGGATATGTGATACATATTTTTTACGTGATTCTGATCCGCCTTGGTTAACAAATGATGCAAGATCAAGGGAGCCAAGATCTGCTCCACAACAATGGCATAATTCTATTCGACGTCGGGCAATTACATTTGGGCAAAGTCCTGACGAAATTAAAACTGTACAAAATTATCTTTCTAAAATGAAAGAACTCGCTGATGACAAATATCCTTCATTGTCTACAGCTACTGTATCACCACCACAAACAACAGAAAAAAAGGTTTGTAAACATTTTTTAAAATTATTTGTGAAAACTAACGGTTTAATTTAATTGATTTGTTTTTTCAAAATTTTATTTTCATTTTTGGCGATATCTCTTTGATATAATTTTAAATTGTTTAATTTAAACTAAGTATGATTAATCTATGAAAATAATTTCATTATTGTAGGAAAATGAATCAGAATTAGCGTCATGGAATCGTCAAAGGCAATCTGATTCAACTTTTAATAAAAATCCTGAAGAAAATTCATTATTATTTGAAGGTTAGTTTTTTATTTTTTTGTTTTTCGGTAAATTAAATTTTTTTTTCTGTTATCAAAAAACAGGAACCATCATTGTGTTTATTATTATTTTTTTTATATTTCAATTTTGTTTTTGTCCTAAGTTTTACATTTTTTTGATTTTAATAATGATAGATTAAACCCGTCTCTCTTTAGCTTTTTATTTTCTCATTTTTCATTATTTTTTAAAATTTTTTTTTGCGGTTAGAACAGAACAAACATACATCAATTTTGTGTTTATATGTTTTTTTAAATCAAAATTGATTCAAATATTGGTTTAACGAATTACATTTAAGGTTAAGGAAAATTTATTTATTTTTATTATCATCGTTAAATGGAAGCCTTCTTTTTTCCAAGAACGTTGATGATCTTTGGTTTCACAAAAAAAAAGAAAATTGCGTCAAAAACTAAAAAACCTAAAAATTTTTATGGGGTGTAAATCAAAACCATTTTTGTTGTTTTATTATTATTTCGAAACAGTAACACCAGAAAGCACGCATTTTAATTAAACAGAATTCTAGATGTCGTAAAATTTTTTACCCTTTCTTTTTTATTATTATTTCTGTTTATTGTTTGCTGTGTTTTTCAAAATTATATTTCTTTTTTGATTCAAAAAAAGTGGAAGAAATCTATAATCACAAAATGTATCTTTAATGTTTTGAAGCGTAAAAGTTTCACTTTTCAATTTTTTTTCAGTAGCAAATGCAATAACGACCCAAATTTTTTTATTGAATTGAAAAAACTTTGAACAAAAAAGAGATAGAAAAAAAGAAGGATTAGCAAAAGATGAGAATAGCGAAAAAAAAGTTTTTATGATAAAAGAATAAATTATTTTTCAGGTGATATAATCCTTACACCTGATCAAGCTGAAAGCATTTATGCAAGTGCCGCAGCAGAAACTGGAAGAAGAGTTAAACGAAAGTTTATTGGGTCAAAAGTTCGTCGATGGGATCCAAGACGACCAATCTTTTTTAGTTTTGATGGATCACATAGTTTGTTAATTGAATAAAAATTAAAACTTACAAAAAAAGCATTTTTTTTAGCATTGCGGGAACAAAGAGTAATTGAACTTGCATTAGAACATTGGCATAATATTACTTGTTTAAATTTTGAAAGACGAGATGACGAACCTAAAGGAAATCGAATTGTTTTTACTGATGTTGATGGATGCGCTTCAAATGTTGGAAAACATCCATTAGGTGAACCACAATTTGTTTCATTGGCACCTGAATGCATTCGAGTAAGTTCTTAATGCAACTTTCAAAAAACTGCTAAAAATTGTATCAAAATGTTTCCAAATTTTAAAAAAAAGTTCATTTGTTAGAAAATTTTACTTTGGCCTTTTGATGATTTATCATAATTTTTATCTTTGAAAGGGCAAATCTTTTTTTTATTCTAAAAGACTGTAACCCACAGTCATTCATTAGAAGAAAAAAATTATTCAAACTGTCAAAATGATGATGACTGTGTTTAAAACTGATAAAGAGTTAAATTAAGTACAATAAACAAGTTTATTAATCATTTAAAAAAAATTAATTACAGCTTGGTGTTATTGCACATGAAGTTGCCCATGCACTCGGATTCTGGCATGAACAAAGTCGACCCGATCGTGATTATTATGTTAAAGTACGATGGGAAAATATTGATCGTGATAGCAAAGGTCAATTCTTAAAGGAACAACCTGCTGACGTTGATAATGGTGGAGTTCCATATGATTTAGGAAGCATTATGCATTACAGGTTTGTATTTGTAGCCTAAACATAAAAAAAAGATAAAAGAAAGCTAATCCGTTTATTTTTAAATTCATACAAACAAAAATCTATTTTTAGAAGTAAAGCTTTTGCGCGATATGATGACTTGTTTACAATGAATACATATATCAGTGATTATCAAAGAACAATTGGTCAACGTGATCAGCTATCTTTTAATGATATTAGATTAATGAATAATATTTATTGTAAAGATACATGTTCAAGAAAGCTTCCATGTCAACGTGGAGGTTATACAGATCCACGAAGATGTGATCGATGCAGATGTCCTGATGGATTTACTGGACAAGTATGTCTTATAATTTTTGGATTCTTTTAGTTATTATGTTTTTAGTATTGTGAACAAGTAATGCCTGGATATGGTGCTGATTGTGGGGGACGGGTACAAGTTGGTCATACATGGACAAGAATTACAAGTCCTGGATATCCTGCTGAATTCAGAGAAGGACAAGAATGTTCTTGGCTTCTTGTTGCTCCTCCAGGTCAACATGTTCAACTTCAATTTTATGGTGAATTTGAAATGTATTGTAAAGTTCGACATTCACTGTGTATGGATTATGTTGAAATTAGAAATTCAACTGATTTCGCCAATACTGGCATGAGGTTTGTTTATTTTTAAAAATTTTACAAATACCTTTTTTTTATCATTTTCAGATATTGTTGTTTTGGTACACCACATTCTTCTGTCGTTTCTGCAACTGAAGATATGCTGGTCCTTTTCCGATCATTTTATCGTGGTGGAAAAGGTTTTCAAGCTCAAGTTCGAGCAATCCCTCATACAGGTTGGTAAAAAAAATATATGCTTTTTAGGTTAAATATTGTTAAAACTTTGATGTTCGTGGAATTCATGCACACCCTTTCCGAGTGCTCCGCTAGTTGTGGTGCGTGTGGCATACAGAATCGTACTCATGAATGCTTTCCCGCCAACGCATTTTGTTTGTCCGTACTAATTTTTTTCAACAAGTTTTTTCCTTTTTTAAAATTATTAACCTAAATAAGTTTATTATTAAAACTTCAAAAATCGCAAACAAAAAATATTAAAAAACAGTTTTTGCATGTTTTTGTTTGCTTTATTTTGTTATGTGCAAATCAACGTATTTTTCGGTTTGAATTTCAAAATAACCTTTTTTTTTTAATCAGCAAACACCTTATTTTATTTGTTTGTTAACCCGAGTACAATTTTTTTTTGATAACTTTACCCTTTGGTTTTTACAATCAACTTTTTTTAATCAAAAATATGTGTGTGTATGTGTGGAATGATTTGTGAAGCAATTTCATGCACCGAGACAGATTGTTTTGTACTGTTCTTCTTAGTGCAGGGCGTATAGAATCAACGTTTTACGTTCTTTAATGCGTCATCAAATAAAAAAACTAACATTCGATCTTTTAACATTAATTACGAAAAAAAGACAATGAAATTGTGAGGGGCTATATTAATTTTATCATAACTTTTGAAGAATATGTTGAAACACAAATATATATTTACTATAAATTTTTTTTCAGGGGCAACATCTCGGAGACTGAGATCTGTAACCGACAACCATGCAAAGGAGTATGCTCTCGAAAGTGAACAGAAGACATTGATTGCACAGGAGTCCTCTCCCTCATAAAAGAGATTCAATGCAAAATGTAAACATTTTTAAAATTGTAAGAGATGGTAAACAAGCTGGAAAAAACCATTTTGTTTCTCACATACTGTGTTTGCCATCTTCGTTTTAAATAGCCATTAACTAAA